>JAYEVH010000213.1:0-166466 GCA_036346255.1 Ampelocalamus luodianensis
CATACCGTGGTAAAGCGTCTTAGGAATATCCTCATTCTGATCTTAAGGTGATGGTATCGACCTCGGATCTATCTTGAGAAAAGCGATGCTCTGTCAAGCGATCGAGCAGGTCATCAATGCGAGGTAAGGATACTTGTTCTTGATGGTCACATCATTGAGTGCTCTGTAGTCCACGCACAATCTGGCGGTGCCATCTTTCTTCTTCACAAAAGAAGTGGCGAACCCGGGGAGAAGAACTAGGTCTAATGAAACCTTTGTCTTGCAAGTCTTCAATTTGTGTCTTAAGCTCTTCAAGCTCGTCGTGCCATTACGTATGGTCTCTTAGCAATTGGGGCTGTCCCACGGCTTCAAGTTGATGACAAACTCAACATCTCTATCGGTGGCATGCACAGTAATTCTTAAGGGAAGACATGGGGTAAGCTTGAACTCGAGCGTTGTCTCTAGGGACAACTCTCAAGGTGGTGGATTGTTCTAATCAAAGGAGAGAGCGATCCACACTAACTCTTATTGTGGTCTCTGGGTTCTTGGTGAGCACCACTTTTCTGTTGGCACAATCTATCAATCCTTGATATTTGGCCAACCAATCCATCCTAGGATGATATCCAGCGTTTGAGATTCTAGCACCGTAAGGTTTGCTAGGAATCGGAATGTTCCATAGCAATTTCTACAGGGTGATGGGAGGTAGCGAAAGGGTCCGGGTGAGCTAAGTACCACGGGTTTCTTTAACTTATAGGTTGGCAACTTAAGCCTTTCGACAAACTTTCTTGAAATAAAGAGTGCGAAGCTCGAGAATCAAACAAAACTTGTGCAGGTGCTGAATTGCGAGGAGCGTGCCCATTAGTACTCTGAGGCACCTTGAGCTTCCTCGGGTGTGGCGTGGTTCACCGGCCATGGCTTTGTGTTAGTGTAGACCTTGATGCTGCGAAGTGCGTGACTCTTGCTTGGGTGGGGTCACGCCTTGAGCTCAAGCGTTACTCTGTGTTGAGTCTTCTTTGGAGCATTCGGCGGGTAGGACAACGATTGGCGAAGTGTCCTCTTTCTCCACAAGCGGCGATGGAGGTTCTTCTTCAGGTTGGCTAGCTTGGTTGCCGGGCGGAGAGCACCGAATCCACTTCCTTGGGGCGCGGGTGGAAACTTGAGTTTTCGAGAGGAGGCTGAGACGATCGAAAGATGAGCTGCCTTGGAATGTAGACTTGGGAAAGCTACCTTGTGGCCTCGAAATGACATCTTCCTTTTGCGGCTAATCTCATGATCTTCTTCTCATTTTCACAAATGAGGGCTTTATTAACTAAGCTGCTGGAAGCTAGAGTAATCATGGAGGATAAGCTGTCCTCTCATGTCTTCACGCATTCCTTCAACAAAGCGGTCGATTTTCTCTTCTTCATCAGCTACATCATTGGGGGCGTAGCGAGCAAGCTGGTTAAACTTGGTTAGATACTCATTTCTTGACATCGACCACTTGAGAGCTCGAATTCATTCTTCTTCAATCTCATTGTTCCGGTGATGCAGTTGGCCCACAGCGGCTTTGAATTCCTCCCATGGAATGGTGCCATGCGGAGTTCAATTTCGGCTTGTTGAACTTCCAACTTCTTCTATTGCGGCAGAGGCGGGATCTTGTGGGGCTCCAATCGTAGATGCTCGACTCCGCTATTCACGCTTCTTCTTCCTCTAGATTCTCATCACCTCGGCGCGAGGTAATTCTCCCACCGAGCGGCGGCGCTTTTCGGTGATGGGTGGCGAAATCCACCTTGTCTTCATTTGAGCAATGGGCAAGACGAGTTTCTTCTCGGTGTCCCCGAGCCGCCTTGACTTCTAGAGGTTCATTGGCCGCAGCAAAGGTGAGGGGTCGGGTCCTGAGAAAATCTGCCAGTTTGGAGTTGCGACTGGCTGGTCCAGTCTGTTGATTGCTTAGTAACGCCTGAAGAATCTGAGTCTGCTGAAACATGACTTGGGTCATTGTCGGGTTTGCTGGTGGTGGAGGAGGCAGTTCCTGTCCTCGGCCTTGGCCACGACCACGGCCACGGCCTCTTCCTCGGCCTGCGGCGAAGGCTCCACGGACCGGGGCGGCAGCTCTTCTTGGCGGCATCCTGAAGAAACACTGAAGCTTAGGACTAGCGGGGAGTATATGAGGGTTCACTAGCCCTCTAAGGCACACACAGACAAGAACAAAGCCAACAAAAAGAACGAAGCAAGTACAATACAAAGCCTAGAGCGGCTATACTATATTAAGGGGGGGTTAAGTGTTACATGACTCTCGAACAAAGCTTATACACTAAGCTAAGTCATGACACAGAATACAAACACATCGTCTACAAAAGAAAGAAACAAAAGTGCTTGCAACCCAAAAGACTGCTCAGCAAGCACTGCTAGCTAACCTAAACTAATCGGCGGTTTGCTCTGCAGGGGATCGACCACAAGCGATCTGTTGCGGGAGCGAACGAACGGCTCGATCAAACTCGGCGAACAGGCGAGAACGTGAAGCAGGAGGTGGCATCCACGATCGACTCGTCAAACCCGGCGGTGGATCGGGGCGCGTCCGCGGTGGACTCTCTAAGCGACGGCCGAGCGGCGGCGGCGCACCTTCTTGCGTCTTGTGAGTCGAGACGGGTCCTCAGGCGAGGAACGTCGGCTCGGCCCGGGAGGGCGGGGTGGCGAGGTGCAAGCGGGTGGGCGAGGGATCGCGGCGGCTCGAGGCGTGCCAACTCGCAGGCGGCGTCCTCTCTCGCACCGCAGCATCCCTCTCTGTCTTCGCAGCGTGGGTGAGCTTCATCACTCGACCATGTTGCTCGAAGGGTGTCGGAGTGGGCATAGCTGCCGGTGAGGAGTGTCCGAAGCTGCCTGATCTCATCCATGGCAGCGGTGATGGTGGCTATCATCGCCTGCGTAAGCTGGACCTGCTGCGTCAAGCGAGGGTCGTCGTCTCTGGTGTCGAAAACTGCTGGGACACGCTCCTCATCTGGGAGGTACGGGTAGAAGCAGAAGGGTGACCTCAGCAAGAGATCCTCGTACTTCCAACACAAGCGGGTGGAAGCGACGCGTGCGGCGTCCTGAATGGCGTCATGACGGCTACGCCGGGGTGCCTCGGCCCTGAAGAGGTAGGAAGTGAACTCGCCAACCCTGGCGGAGAGGTACACCTCCATCGTCCAGGACTCGCGGGTCTCGATCCTCGTCATCCTACCCCGGAACGTAGGCTGACGGGGAAAACCAAGGTACAAGATCGGTGGCGAAGTATGTCCACAATCCTCCTCGTTCTCTCCGAGAACGAGGAGGTCCCACGGGCCATCCGACGACGGGGTAGCCATCTACAAATTTTGAAAACAGGAAAAGGTCAGACACAAAGTAAAACTTAAGTGAAGTAAAGACAAGTACAGAACTAAGAGTGAAGAGTAGAAGCAATAAATACTCTATATTTTTAGCAAAGCTTTTTCTTAGTTTTCGAAAATAAGATCCAAGTCCTTAAGGCAACGACCAATCTAACTAAGACTTCTGATCGTATGCTCGATATTGCTCTGTCGGACCGGATTTTCTAATCCGAATCCTCTGTGGAAACATTGTGCTATTCCTGGATCGATGAGATAGCACTCACGAGCATTCTTGAATCATTCATACATGGCGTGAACTAAAGTATCAATATTACAAACAACGAGTGACATAGACCACGTCCGGTCGAGTTTTACAACAGGGGCCGATCAGGCCAAATGGATTACAATACAGAACACCGAATACGATAGCGGAAGCAAAAGGGTAGAGCTCATCTCTTCACAGGCAAGCGACTGGGGCACCCTGTGTACGACTGATATCACCCAAGGACCCGGATAATATCGGTTGTACGCAAGTACCAACGAGTCAACTTAGACTGCGCCGAGGCCTAGACTACAGATCCTAGACTACTCTTCATCGTTTCCTTGTCCATCAACTTCTGGTTCCTCGTAGTAAGCATAGTCTCCTCCATCAGCGTCATCTGAAGGGTTTGGGGGAGAGCGAGGATGAGCACAACTACCGTGCTCGCGAGCCAATACACAATGCAATGATATACATGCAAGGCTTACAAGGATGGCTCGGTTCTTTTATTTGCGAAAGCAATACTTTTAAATATCATAAGTACAAATTCCTAGCACTTAGCATTTTTAACAAATTTCATTTTAGTTAAAGAGAGAAATTTGTGCAATATTTGTATCAGCAGAGGTTACCTCCACCTTCATGCTTAATTTTGATTGTGGTTACATCCACCACTAACGACACTGGGTACAAAGACCCAGGAATAATCAATCTCAGGGCTAGGTGAGCCCGCCACAATTTTCATACCACCCACAAAGGAAATTTTTAAATAGAACTAACTCAAGTTAAGTTCCCATGTCCGCCTTTGACCGTAGGCACAGCTGTTTAAACAGTTTGCAACTCTGCAGAGATTGTACACTTTACCCACAAGAGACAATTAACTCGTTGTCCCTACACGATTCCGTAGAGTCGTAGTCGAGAGGTTGTCACAATAACTTTTCTAAATATCTCGCCCTTCCTCGTCTCACCCATATGGGGTTATGCCCATACGCTATGCGGATGTCCACCTCACGATCGGCGTAGCGTGGCTACACCTCAACGATCGCGAACTTCACCCTTGACTGGTGTCCCATCCAAGCCCGACATACCCGAGCTTGTGCCCCTTTAACCCTCCGGTGAGATGATTTTCGTGGATTTGATAAATGTACTAAGCCAAGTCGCAGCTTGTTGCGGACTTGTGGTTGTACTTGTTATACACGTGAGGTCGTGACAAGATTAAGTCCTTAGGGTTGTGCGGACGGCTCAACCACATTCCCGCCATTCTCGTGCTACATCCGCACCCACCATCTTACCATCCGCCTGCACGGGTATTAGCGATTTAGGGTTTTGAGATGTAAAATACAACAATTCAACCATCTCGCCATTTACCTTAATGATCGCCAAATCATTTTATGTTTGAAAATGATGATGATTAGGACATTTTAATGTCCGGATTTAACAAGTCTAGCATGTCGCTTAAGTACAACCTATAGCTAGTATTACCATATAGTTACTAGGGTGACAATGGAATTAGGGGATTCAAGTTGTCTCGGGTGGCATAATAATTAGTTAATCATCAAGTGGGTAATTAACTACCTTAAACTTTAACATACATTTGTTTAAAGAATTAAAGCATGCAATTTGCTATTTTAAAAGAATATAATTTACATAAAATGTAGGCTCAACATGATCAAAGTATTGACTCGCCTTGGTTGTAGGGAGAGAGTCCGAGTAGTCTTGTCCTTGATCGACGTGGAGGTCTCCGCTCCCCCCAAATCTACGCGCGAAAGCACGAAAAAGACACAACAGGCAAAAGGACTAATAAACACACAAGAATACACAAATGAACTCCAAATTGAACAAGACCTATGCCATTAGCAAGATCTTGATTTTAGAAATTTTAGAAATTTAAATCACAATTTTTGGAGTTGAAATGGGGAGTTATTAATATTCAAAGTCTCACTTTAAATTAAAATAGAAAAAGAAAACAAAAATCACAGAAAATAGAAAATCGGCGGCCCAAAAATTAACTCGCCCGGCCCAAGGCCTGGGCCAAAACGTGCGCTGCTGCTGCAGCAGCGCGCGCCCACGCGGCGCAGGCAAGGCCCACCGGCGCGCCTAGAAGGGAAGGCGGCTCGGGGCGCTGCCCTAGCGGCCGGCGGGGAGGCAAGGCAGGGAGGCGGCGCGCGCGCGCGGAGAGGAGGAAGATGAGGCGGCGGCGATCGAGGGGGAAGAGGAGGCGGCGGCGCGAGGAGCTCTGGCGCGCGGCGCGAGAGGAGAAGAGGAGGTGGCGGCGCGCGCTGGGGGAAAGGATGCGGCGGAGGAGGAAGAGGAGGTCTGCGCGACGGCGGGCTGCGAGGCGGCGACGGTGACACCGGAGGAGGACGGCGACGACAACGCACGCAGCGGCGACAGAGGTAAGGCCTCGCTCCTTCTCTTTTCTTCTTTCTTCTTCTTCGGGGAAGGATTGGGGAGGAGGAGTGGAAGGAGGGCGGGGCTAGGGCTTTAAAGCCGACGCGAGGAGAGGGGTCCGCGAGCGGCGCGGTCGGGCGCGGCGTGCGACGGAGGGCATGATGGCGGCTCGACGGCGTGCGTGCGAGGACGGCGTGACGGGACAAACCGAGGGGGGGGTCCGGGCAAGGGGTTGACGGGGGGGAGAGGGTGGGGGTCCGGCGAGGGTTGACCCGGGAAGGGGGGGGGAAGGGGCATCACAGTCACCACTAACACTAACCCTGAGGCGTGAACCACCCTGAACAACCAAATCTCATTAGCCAAGCACTTTTCTAAAACAAAAGATTGGATACGAATACTCTGTGAGAGTGAGAGAAGCATACGATCAGAATGTGAGATGCTACAATTACAAGCTATAAGGATCTACATGCAAAAATAGAATTTTCGAAGGGCTTATAGTTGGAAGAAAGCCACGCACCGCCGTGGATGAGTTTGGTGGATCGGGAGGAGGTGCCAGAGGAGAATTCCTCCCGCTCGACGAGTGATGCCGCATCCGGTGGCGCCGCCGACGACGACGAGCACGTCGAGGGGCACCGCGGAGTTGGACCCCTCCAGCGCCGCCCACTGCGTGGCGCGAGGGGGAGGGCCGCCCCCGGCTGGGCCACGCGCTGCTGTGCGGCCTTGAGGGCCGCGGGGGAGGGGTCGGACGCGGACGCCAGGCAGCGGGCGGCGAGGCGCGCGCCGGCGGCGGAGGGCGGCGTCCGGACGCGTGGCGTGGGTTTGCTTGCTCTGTTGGGTTGCGTCTGGGATAACTCGATGGAGAGAAGTGGCGTCGGTTTTGTTAGTGGATACTGCGAGTTTAGCCAAATTTCAAAGTTTTAGGGAAATATTTTCAGTCAATACATAATTGGTTTAAGTTTTTTTTCCCGGTTGATAGTGGAAGCTCGAATGATCTAATGCTTACGTAAAAATACATGGTGGTGAGATTACTTCCTTTGCATTTGGTTGTTACTCAACACCAATGTACTACTGCAAGTTTCAACTGATGAGAATGGATTTTCCTGTATATTTTCTATAGGATTTTTTGTGTATACTGGTGATGTTTATCTGATGTAACGATATTTGGTGCGTAGATATCCTTTTTAAACACATTGTTCTGGATTTTTTTCAGACACTACTTTGTTTGCAAAGAATAACCACGAAGTGTTGCAGTGTTATCTTGAGGACTTGATTAAATGTTCTCCTGCCATACGTTTGATAGGGCACCACTATCTATTTAAAATAAAAATAAAAACTGTCATGTTACACTTGAGGCCAGCACAAATCTTTCTGGATCAAAACGAGCATGTAGCAGCCCTACATTTGGATCCTCTTTCAGTAGGCTAAAAATAAGAGCGTGATAACTTGCTGCCTGGTCACTAAAATACTACTCTCTATTTTTTTTTTGTTTTTTTGAAAGGTACTCTCTAAATATTTTGGACTAAAATTGTAACAAATGTGGTTAGTACAAACCCCTCTAGCGACATGCTGGCGTGACCACCAAAGACGTGTCGTGCCCCGGTGTCGCGCCTGGCGCACCAGGGGATCACAAAACCCCCGACCAATCAATCCAGAACCAGTTACACACCAACTCACCAAGCTCTTTAAATAAATACATCACACGTACCAGTTGCCATGGCCGCCGCTTCACTCCACTCCACCCTCCTCTCCTCCTCCGCCTGCACCCTCCACCGCCTCTCCTCCACGCCGTGTGTCTCCCGCTCCGCACAATTCCAAGCCTCCGAGAGAATGAATCGAAATTCCTCGCTAAAAGTTTTCCCTTTAATGGATTCTTGGGTTCTTGTGCGGGTTTCATACTTCTACTCACCATTGCTTGTTGGGGGGTTCTCTTCTTTTTCTGCAAAAATTCGACCATGTTAGCTGGTTCTCTCCCGCTGTCGCTGTCATGTCTACATCGTCTGGGCCGAAGGAGACACCGGCAAACAACTTGGGCCTCTAGGCCGAGATCGACCCGGCGACCAAGGGCTACTTCATGCAGCAAACGGTAAGCCACTCTGTCTATTTCATAATTCATTTAGTTGTTGGTTTTGTTGAAGTATTTCATAATGCAGCAAAGTGAATTGTCCGTCTTTCCTCATCAGCTTAAGCTTTTGGGTGAACTGGTTGATGCATACAACTCAATATGGTATCAAAGCTAAGAGGTCTTGAGTTCAAGACCTCGTTGGTGCAATTAAAAATAATAATTACAGCCCACGTCTTAGGCCTAAGGAAGCCTACACGTGAGGGGGAGTGTTGAAGTATAAGTGAATTGTCCGTCTTTCCTCATCAGCTTAAGGTTTTGGGTGAACTAGTTGGTGCATGCAACTCAATAGGTTTAACAAATATGAGTGTTATTCAGTTCAAGTTTTCGCTTTCTATGGATTTGATTTATGGATTGGAAGAAATTATGTGGTTGGGTTTAACCAATGCAGTTCGTTGGAAAGTTGTTGAACCTGGAATGATCCATGAACCACGGGTGCTTGGCGTGGCAGGTTATAAAAATTGGAAGAACACACTTTGTTACGATGACGTGATGAGCTTTGTTAGTTTCTTGTGCTAATTCGTGCAGCATTGTTGGTTTTGCAACTACAAAGTTATCCTCTTTATCTGTTGGTCCCATACGTTGATGCGCATATGATCAGTTCAACACTTTGTGGTCTCGAGTTGTTGTGTGGAATGCCGGAAATTATGTGCTCGGGTGTAGCATAGACAATTCATGTTATCATGTAACACTTAGTGGGCTTGTATTGCAATGTGGGTGCTCGGAAATTGGAATGATTTGCAATAGATTGAGGAATTTTATTAGTTCTCTTGTGCTAACCCATGAAACTTCCTTCTTGGTTTTGCAATTGGTCTAACCATTGGTGAACCAGCTTGTAACTAGGAGCAGTTCTTGTTGTGCTGATCATCGTAAGCTAAGTGGTACAACCTCGCAAGTTCAAAGGGTTGAGAAAGTAAAGTGTAAGTTCATGGAACTAAGTAGCAGAACTTGTAAGGTCAGGATCTACAGTGCAATTTTCTTTTTCTTTTTTTATTATTATGAACACTATTTAAAGTATTCCTAGACTATTTATATAATCTTTAAAAGATGCTTAAAATGTGTCTTTCCATAAAAGATGTCTTTCCATCTACGTCCCACCGCCCTGTGCAGCTGCGGAGGAGGGGGAGGACGACGGCAAGTCCGGCGCCGGATACCAGCAGCGCAGCTCGGACATGCTGAGGAAGAGTATAACCGGGCTCGTCAATGCTATCTAATACTATCAAATTTTGCAGCAGAGGATAACAAAATCTAGAACAAGGAACCTTTCTTTGTTCAACTCAGCATATCGGTACAGACAAAGTGCTGACTTCCCAAAGCTGCATTTGAGATGTCAATGTGCCACAAGAATGGAATGCGCTGAAGTACCACAAGAAGCATGCAGCCTCTTAGAAAAAAGTAGAAAAATAATAATAATACCTGACATGGACAGAAGTACAAGTATACGACGTGTAGTATTCCATGTTGCTAAGCATTAGTCCGAGTGCAACAGTCCACATTTACACTATTTGTGGTTTATTATTAGTACGGCATCATTTTCCTTCTGCGACACTTTGTGTTAGTAAGGGAGTAGTAATGCCTTGCTAATTGTTTTTGTGATTCCTTGTGTGATGTTCAGAATTAACGTTGGCCCTCAGACAGAGTGGTGTTTCAAATGGATTGCCTGTCAGGTTGAGATGTACAGCGGCTCAGAAAGAGATGCTGAACTGTTTTTGCCCCGGCAAGCTTGCCGTGTGACGTCACTGTAGTTCACAAATGCGTTAGACAGTTAGTCATTCATCTAATAGAAGTATTGGCATGTGTATTTGTGGCCGCGAGGAAATGGCATATGCGTGTTCATCGTCGAAAATACCTTCATAATATTACAAGTTTATAATTTTTCTAGCTCATACAATGAAATTTGGTGGTCAAATATGTACATCAAAGATGACATGGCATCAAAAGAGCGAGAACTTGGCAATAGGGTTTTGGGGTCGAAAACCACACCTAACTGGTTTTCGGACTGAAATTCTAACCAATTTGATAGATTGCACTTTCAATTTGAAAAGCTCAAATATCTAATGAATGAAGTTTGTTATTAGATACTAATACACATGTTTGTATAGAAGTGGTGAGTTGGATCAGGTTCCAAAAGACTCGAACTAGGTCAGTTCTGGGTTCTCAGTAAGAATACCATTTTCAAATGGGGCAGAGCAAACTTAGGCATGATAAATTCGACTGTTAGACCGAAACGGTGACTAGGGGGTTGAATAGGAGTTAAACTCTTTTTCAACCCTCAACTGATTTCAACTCTTTATTCTCCTCGATAGCTACAAAAGCTATGAAGATCATAACACAATCATAGTGGAAAGTATTGTGTTGAAATTGACAAACCTCGAGACGAGAACACACAAAGCACTGCACACAACCCTAGGCCGGTCTGACCACCGTGGCTACCAGTCTGATCGGGCTTCGGCTGGTCTGACCGCCAAGTATGGATGGTCTGACCTCTGTAGCCTGGTGATCCAAATCCCCTAAAATATTAACCAAAGCTCATCAAGAAGGTTAGGAACCTATTTCAATCGATGATCAGGAAGATTGAAGACAAGGTTCCACAAATTTCTTAGATGAGGACAATAGGGCACAAGAACTAAGGAAATTCAAACTTTAACCCAAAAACTTGCTCGTGGATGAATGATGATCAAGATAATCCTAGATGTAATCCCACATGTCCTAGCAAGCTAGATCACAACATGAACACCAAAAAAACCAAAGAAACAAGCAAAATCTCAAAAGTCATTAAAGAGAGAAGAATAAGAATAAAAAGATACTCATCTTGAGAAAATCTTGCTTAGATTAATTTGAGAAGATTGTTGGTTTATAGTCATTCCACCATGAAGGACAAAAGCTCAACACTCGAATACTCAATCAATCCATATCTCATAAACCTTAGCCTCAACTACTCTACTTTCCCCACGAAAGGCTCCAAATCTAGGCATCTCCCTTTTATAGTGGTGACTAGGTTTAGTGAGAAGACCCTAACGGGCACCTGTTAAGCCCACACACAAATGGGTATACACTCACGCACGTTTCTCAAAGCGGATAACGAACCAAGCTTCCCAAATCTATTTCTTCGTGAACTTCATCTTCACTTAGACTAAACCGCCTCTCCTTGCACCATCTTGTGTCGTGGTTTTGCCATAGTTCACCAAGGAGGTATTTCGGTGAAAATACCAAAATACCCCTTACTGATCCTTCTGCAAAGACCAAGTCCAATCATCATGAGTCAATCTCATATTTCACCATGTGTAGGTTGATCAACGACTCTCTTCATATCGGCAAGTCTCTCCCATCTGGCTCCCACCGAAACCACCACAACACTTGCACTGACGCCCACGCTGCTTGATGCAACCTGTTGAAAGAATCTAGACCTCTAAAAATAATTTTAGTAATTAGTGACAACAATGTGTTATGAGACTAATATGTATGCTAAGATGTTTTAAAAGTTTAGTCCCAGAGTTTGAATAATGATATGAAAATGACAATGCAAAGATGATAAAAGATTGACATAGCTCAAAGCAAAGGTATTTTATAGCCTAAGGATCCTTCTGTAGTTTTTACCGGTCTCGGTGTTTGGAGAAAAGACCGGATTTGTAGGTTAGATGTCGTACTATAAAGAGGGGTCATGGCTAGTAGCTTGAAAGTTAATTTTGTGCTATTTTGATCAACCAAGTTTGCATTGCATTTAGTTTTGCTTCTGGAAAACTATTCAGTAAAATCGGTATGACTGCAATTGTTAAGCAGTACTACCGCAAAGCGGTAGGACTAGATTCTAGCTGGCGGTATGTTTTTTTCAGAGAACATATTTTTGAGAGTTTTTGTCTCCCCTGAAAACGGTATGACCGCATCCTTATAGCGGTACTACCGTAGTGCGGACGGACCGATGTTTACATGGCAGTATGTTATTTCCAGAGAGCATGTTTTTGTGATTCTTTGATCCTCTAGAAATCGGTAGTTTCATTCTAACCGAACGCTACTACCACCGTGCAGTAGTATCAGACCTTGTGAGTGCGGTAGTACCGTACCTTTATGTAACGGCTAGTTCATAAGCATTTAATGAACAACAGTCGACAGTTGAACAGTGAGTGCAGTAGTACCGGAATTCTACAGTCGTACTACCGCAAGTACTGAATTTTTCAGGAATTTGCTTCAAACGGCTAGTTTTGTGGTTAGGGGCTATAAATACCCCCTCACCAACACCAAGCTCAGAACCTTGGATCTCATTCAATCATTTGAGCCTCTAGTGCACTCTCTACTACCCATTTATTCATATTTCTCATTTTGAGGTAGTTGAGAGCATTCAAATACATTGCATCATTAGTTGATCCTTTTGGCACTTGTTTTCTTCAAGCAAAACCTGTGGTTTATTACTCTTGGTGCTTGCCGGCACCTAGACGACTTGGAGAAGAATTTGCGTAGTGATCTCTGCAAATAAGATTGTGAAGTGACCCGGTAAAGATTGTGAAGTGGTTGTGTGCTCACCATCTCCGGAGAGGAGGAAGCGCAACTTGTGGCGACCTGACCAGGGGCCACCCGAGAGATCCTCTAGGAGCTCCCAGAAAAGTCCACCAGGACCTCCCAGAAGGTCCAGCAGGATCACTCGAGAGGACCTCCAGGACGTCCCAGGAGGACCACTTGGAGGTTTGGAGACCTGACCCGAGGAGGTCTTGAGACCCAGGATCTCACCAAATGCCACGACCTGACCTAGGGAAGATCAAGAGACCAACCCGAGGACGTCGTGGGACTTGGACAAGCCCTAAATCTCCTGTGATCTGAACTAGTCCTAAGGATCAATGGCTAGCCCAAAATCCATTTGGATAGAGATCCAAAACCATTTAACAAACCATTTTAAAGAAAACAAACCAAAGATCTAACTTTGAGTGGCTTTTGCTAGCATGCCCATGACCGTGGACACAGCAATTCGAATAGTTTAAAACTCTGCAGAGGTGTACAGCTTTACCCATATGATATAATCAACTTTTACTATCCGCTTACACACTTATGAGGTGTGCGACTAAGAGATTATCACAAGGCCTTTACAATGTGTCATTCCACCACAGTCCTCCCTCGCTAAGCTTTTACCCCCATTAGGCTAACCACCTGCAGGGTTCAGGCCCCTCCTTGCGCCAGGTGGGACTGATCATGGGTCCTAAAAGACTACCCAGCGCATCTGAACAGAACAACCACGGTGGAACATTGCAAATTAATCAGCCAGGTCCTACCCATACAAGACATGTGGTAGTACGGGAAGGCATAGCAAAAAGCGGCTCGCAGACCGGTCCTTATCTAACTTGGGCGACAAACCACAAAACCCTTGGGTATCGGCCATGGAAATGACACGACCCCGCGCATAGACATGCACCAGCCACACAACCAATTCGCCTAGGTTCAAACAATTTCCATTTTAGTTTTCGCAGAAAAACATTTCAGTAAACATCCATGGTACTAACCATACCATGATAAGGGTTTAGAAACAGTTGAGCTTTTAGCCAAACTTCCCAAATAAAGATTCTTGGTCTAAGCATGACTAAGCATTATTTTTCAAAAGGTCCTGGTCCATGCTATTACATTGACCAGGTTTAGCTACGGTGACAACAAGCTTGGTTTCAATGTCAACATTGGCCATACGAATGATTTAGGTCTAACTATGAATTTAAGACTAGTATTGAAATATAGAGTAAAATAAGCATGCAGTATTAGTTTAAAACAGAGAGTACATAAGTTGAAGTACTGAGTGTCAATATGATCAAGGGTATGACTTGTTTTGCTTGAACGCTTGAGTGTTTTCCTCCTTAAAGAACTCGGGCTCCTCGGCGTCGTTGCAATCTACACGGGAAAACAAACTAACTCAAACAAAGCTCAAGTAAGACCCAAAAGAACTCCAAAGAAAACACCAACTAAAACCAACAGACAAACTTTGATGGTTTAGAGGAGGTCCAAGGAGCTGGTCGGAGGAGCGAGAGGACTGGAATGAGGAAAAAAGATAGAGATCGAGAGCTGCCCAAGCTTATATAGCTAGGTTTGCTGGGGTTTTCAAAGACATACGTGTTCAAGGGGAGGTGAAGGAGGAGATGGGAGCAGGTAAAGGAGAAGACAAGAGAAGGAATGGGTGCTGCAAAGGTGATAGCATTTAATGCGATACAACTGGCATTAAATGCACGAAGACTTTTGTGGCAGCCGCGATACGGTCGAAGGACGAAAAAGGTGAGCAGGATTGACAGATGGGACCAGTCAAAGCTCAGGTGGGAGGTCCTGAGGAGATCCCGCAGAGGTCAAGGGAGGTCCTGACCCACCAGGATGGTCTTTGCAAAAGACCAGAGGTCGTGAGCACAAGGGTGGTCTTTGCAAAAAGACCAGAGATCATGACCACGAGGGTGGTCGTGACCAAAGAGGGTGGTCTTTGCAAAAAGACCAAAGGTCGTGACTACGAGGATGGTCGTGACCAAAGAGGATGATCTTTACAAAAAGACCAGAGGTCGTGACTAAAGAGGGGTGCGAGAAGGAGGGGGGCTAAAGGACAAAGGAAAAGGCGTGGCGAAATAGAGCTGTCCGATTTTGATCGGGTGGTTCAAGGCGATGGGGACGTTCGGACCGCCCGAACGTTCATCTCCATCGGATTGTCCAAACTCAATCGGACGCTCCACACGGCTAGGGAACGTTTGGACCATCCGAATGCCTCCTCACGATCGAGCCATCCACACAAGATCGGACGGTCCTCGAGAGGGGAAGGCGCGTGCAGGATCGAACCACACGAAGGGATAAAGGAGGCCGGGACTCCAGGGGTGGTCCAAATAAGGAGGAGTTTTAACAGATGAGATTCAAAGAGGAAAGGATCCAACGAAGGAGATCCAACGAAGGTGGTCCAAGGAGGTCCTAACAGCCAGGATGGAACCAAAGGAGGTTTTGACAGTCAAGATGAGACCCAAGGAGGTCTCAACGGTCAAGATGAGATCAACGGGTATTTGAAACACAAACCCGAGCCTAGAACGGCTCGAGGGTGCTATCTAGTTTTGCTCCGATGCTCCATTTTCCATGTAACCTGGTGCAAACACATCTTTTAACACTCTCACATAAGTGTTTGATCAGGTTTGACAGAATTCGAAGGTGACTTTTCTAGTCGGTCAGACCGCTCACCTGGCCGGTCTATCTGTTAAATATCTAAGCACATGTAGGTCTAATTTAATCCATAAATTAATCATGACAACATGCACGCAACATAACAGAACCATCACAGGCATAACAGATCTAGACATGTCAACCAGAAGCCGAACATGAACGGATCTAAAACGGAGAACATTCATCGTACGCATCGATGATTACATTACGACGGTTTGTCGATGTTGGCACCGCAGATACGAGTGTGGATGATACGAAATCGATGACGATTTGCGGCCGAACGACGAGGAAGACGAGCGAGCTACAAAGAAGCGTCGCGCAAAGCGCTCCCAAAACCTTATTCGCCCTCTCGGTGCAGAACTTGAAGGCGACGGTTCGAGACCTCGCTCTCCGAACGCCGGTGCACGGCGGCGGACGGGACGGAGTAGACTACGTGGGACAGCGCAGTACAATGGAAGAGGCAAAACCCTAGATTGTTTTTCCGTATACCGTATGGAGGCGGCGATTCAGTATTTATGGAAGAATCAGGACGTGTGATCAAGACGCCTGCACGTTCTCCATAACTCGAATCAAACGGATTAGTCGCAGAACCGATCCGGACTCACCGCCACACAAAACAAAGACAAAGATAAAAACGCAAAGGAAACCGCGTCTGCGCAAGCACTGACGCCGATTTTGGCGGACCATTCACGCAGCGTCGTGTGGCGCTCATACCGCGCTCGGCCCGGCGAGGCGAGGCGAGGCGCCGCGCGTGTGTGTGTTCTCTAGTTCTCTCCCACACATGCCTCAAGTGACTAGGAGTGCACCATCCCTTTAAGGTGGTCTTCCTCTCCTAGAACTAGCAATATGGTACTAAAGTTCACATGCAACCTTCCTTTGCATGAGTGGGCCTTTGAGATTTAATTTAGGAATTATTCTTCTTGTATGGGCTAGGCCCACATAATTCAACACTATCCGCCGGCCATCCAATCAGACTACCACCCTGAGCCGGTCATACTGTCAGCCATTTGACCTTTACCAAGGCCGGTCTGGCCTCCGACCAAGTCGGTCAGACCACCACCAGAGCCTGTATGACCTTCCGAGGTCTGACAGTAATCCTGATTTTTTTGAAAACGAGTGTGTAGATAAACCCTCATCACCATTGCCAATTGTATTATCATCCTAAGATTGGGAGCATATCCTTATGACATCCACAAAGACAAACATCGGAGGATTGCTATCCATTGGCCAGATCAAAGAACACAATCAACACTAGCTTCCTATGGTTGCAACAGGCAGGCTTGTTCCCCATGCAGCTAGAAGACACTCAAACCTTTTCCATTTTAAAGACTAGATCAAACGTAATAATACACCCCATAAGTACTATGGAGATTTCTTGCCTCTAGATGGAGGTCAAGCCAAGCAAGTGCTAACAATTCCTCTGAACATATCGAACAATGAAGATGACAATGCCATGATCGACCATATACGGGCGACAAAATTGAAACTGGAACCAACCGGGTCAATTCGTTGCAAGTGAAAACTCTCTGTTGGTTTGCGAACAGCAGCTGGGATGGGATCTACTGTGTGCAAGAATGTCAATCTTGACTCACGGCCATGCTAACCTGAAATTCAGTCGCTTGATTTTTGTTGGTCTTTGGTCATTACGAAATTACGTGCTCGAAAGGCAAGGTAAGCTTCAGGAAACACAAACTGAACAAGTAAATTACACTTGATCACTCTTTTGTCTTTTCTAGTACGCACTATCTTTTCTACATAGGCAAGTTGTATAAACTTCAAATCTGTCCTCTAGGGAAAGTACATATCTGTAAACTTATATACCTTGTTTGAGTTTTTTTTTTCTTAAACAAAGGGACCTGGCTTGGTTTACAAGGTTAATTAAAATGGCCTTTTGTAAGGTTCGAATTCACAATCTCGACCATAAATGTCGGATGCATTGCCACTCTAAATGGCCATATTTGAACTTTCTCAACAAGTTTTAAGTAAGAAGATAAGCCGACAAACTACAATTGTTGCAGAAGGGACGAATAATATCTGATCCATTTGCACCTCTAGGTTCCACACAATCATCTTTAATAAGTATGGGCGGATTGATCTCTAGCTTCCAAATTAATGATTTTTGAGAAAAAAAAAATTGAGATGAACACCAACACAAATAAAATTTAAAAGGCGGATTTTCTTTGAAATAATATGTGGAGATGAAAAATCAAAGAGAGCCAAATAGAATATTTTTGACATTAAACTGACAAACCGAGGATGTATCTATCAAATAAGAACTATGTACGCTGTGAGAACTATGTGAGAATTAAGCGTACAAGTCTTTAAAGATTCTCAAATTATTCACGAATGCAGGGAGAGGGATGTTACGTGACCCTGCAAAATATTTAATGACCAAACTCGATTGCATTTGAGATTTTTTTAAAATAATATCTTTACTTGGGCAAAAATGATGCTTTTCAAATAATATTGAAAATAATCAAATTGATGCTTTACACATGCAAATTATATATAAAAAGACAAAACATCTGTATAGCTTGCCCATTGACTTGCTGCTTCTGCACGTATATGTTGTAATGCTTATTTGTCAAATGGTCCCAATGCAAGGTTGCCATTATTAATTGATACATATTGTGGTGGAGATGGACTACTGTGACTTACTCAAGGCTTGTTGGAGCGTAGGAATTTCACAGAAAATAGTTCAATTCCGGCAGGGATTGAGAAAATTTCCTTTGTTCTAAACTGCATCTCGGTCTCTACGACAAGTGCCTTGAACAACATGCAACCATTTTGCCCATACGAGTGGAGATCCAAGAGCTAAGTAGGGATTTTTTTTTCTTCTTTTAGCATTGTTTTATCTTTGGGGTGATGCAAACTTGGCTACTCATTTAGCAGCGAAGCAAGCATCCGATGTAGACCAGGTTGTACCTGATTGAACGAGGTGGCAGACTTTTTGGCAATGTGTATACCATAATTATAAAACCTGGACCGGACCAACGGTTGAACCGGAAAAATTCAGACCCGGAGGCTTTACCGAGATGCAATTGACTCGGAAAAACCCGGCTGACCCGACCAGTTTTGCTTGACTCGGCCGGTTTTGCTCGTGAGGTTAAATTTCAAGAAACCCCTCAAATGACAAAGTTTTTCAAGACTAAACTGAATGGCATGTTCATACTTTGGGTGTTGCTAGGTTTTAATAGGAACTCCTTTGTGAAATTGGCGGCTACATATAAATAGTTTCTATCTTTCTCACTCTCTCACCCCGGCCATCATCTCCTCTTTGTTCACTGCTTAGTTTTGCCTCCATCAGGAAGATATGATACATTTTCCTACTTGCTTGCTTTGCTTGTCTCTACTATCTAGTCTTTGTTAAGATGTAAGCGTTAGATTTTTATCGTTCGATTTTCTAATCAGAGTAATATATAGTTAGATCTAAGACATATATAGTAAAATATAAGTTGGCAATTCATGTATTAAGCCAAATATGTAGTGCATCTGGATGTGAGAGGAATTAGAGTATATTTAAACATATTCATTCAAAGAAGAAAAAAATAGACTAAACATCAACTGCTTGAATGATCTCGTTATTGTGTGTCTATGATGTTCCTTTTTTACTACTTAATTTGTTGCTCATAATTCATATTCTTTAATTATTATTGTTTTTTTATGTGTATAATTGATTTTCCTCCTATTTTTTGTGGTCTCTCTCTCTCTATATATATATGTATGTATGTATGTATGTATGTATACATACATATAGCCCGTTTCGTACTCTTGGGAGTATGTACTCCCACTTCCAATATACCACTTAAATAAAGATATTACACTTTTTTTTAATCATTTTTAGTATACTTAAATATCAATTATAAGATACTTCAATGTGACTTGATCGAAAAAATTTCATTAGAGGCCTTTATTTTTATTATATACACTTTCTCATATAAAAAAGAAGTATATACACAAATTTTACTATAAAAAGTTTTATGAATTTTTTTTATGAAACACGCTTTGGGGTATCTTATAATTATTATTAGAGTAACCTCAAATAGATAAAGAGATATCATCATACGATTTAAGTAGTATATGTGGAGTGGGAGTAGTAGTATATGAGGAGTGAGATGCGTGCTCCACTCCTCATATACTACTTAATATATATATATATATATATATATATATATATATATATATATATATATAGTCGACAGTTGACCCAACTGTCGACCACGGATCGATGACCCGAGATCTCGATCGGGTCGATGACCGGTCTGAGTTTTATAACTATAGTGTATACAACATGTTTGTAACCTAGTTGATTAATGGAGTTTTATGCTCTTGGCTCTAAAAAATGATGCACGCTTACTTGATGGCGTACTGAGCCTTCACAGTTCACACGTGCAAAACCAATAAAGTCATCCATACATTCAGTAAGAACCAGCGAACCCATCGGTGTACCTTACATCAATGATTAAATATTCAATCAATTAGTACTATCCTTTTCCCTAATCTACCTACACCTGTATTTTCGCAACAGCCTTCGCATATCAATGTGAAACTTACCATATAGTCAGAGTAGCATCATATCATCAATATTTGACAAACTTACACCTCCACGCTGATTTCAACTTAGAATCTCTGGACACATAATTTATACTAATTCACACAGAGGGAGAGAGAGACGGGAGGCCACGATCAGAGCAAGTATGGTCTGCTCAACCACTAAACTTAATTGAAGCCGGTTAAAACCTGAATCCTTACTCCCCCATGATCAGATATCGGAAGGAAGGCAACCATCGCGAAACCCTCCATCAGAATCAGAATCCCTAGCCAGAACTCGCAAACAACCCGGCGTCAAAATTACGGAACCACCCCACCCTCTCCACCGGGCCGCATCATCCGCGCCGTCCACGCCCCCATCCTCCCCGTCCTGCTGGAGCCAATCGTGGTCGTCCATCCAGCCCCACCCTCGCCGTCACGTGCCCACCCCGCGAGGGCGGAGTCCCCGATGGCGATGCGGCCGAAATTTATTATTTTAGGCCGCACAACCCCCATCCCTCCTCCTCCCCCCTCGGGATATCCGCCCGCCGTCCGCTACACTCTCCCCCTCCTCCGCCTCCGCCCCGCCGCCGCAAGATCCAACCCCGCGCTGTCACCCTCGAAGCCACGGCCGCGTCGCCCTCTCCGCCTCCGTCACGAGGTACTCTCTCCTGGCTATTTATGCCATCTCCCGGCCCCTCCATTCCCCTGTCGCGCTCCAGATCCCCCGCCGATCCTGCTCCGCTCCGGCAGGTAAGACCGCGCGCCACCGCGGCTGCTGCTACTGTTGTTTCGTGTTGCCTTTTCTGTGCGGGTTGGGTTGGGGGTGATGCGGTGGGCGGGCGTCCGTCCGCGCGGTTGGTTGGTTGGGAGGGAGGGAGAGGGTTTAAGGGTGCGCGGGGTTCGTTTACTGTAGCTCGGGGTTTGAAATTGCGCCGAGCTTGGGATGCAATGCTTGGGAAGATGCGGCGTATTTGGTGGTGATTTGAGTTCGCTGGATGTCGGATAATACTGCATGGTTGAAATGTGGGTTTCGTACTGTAGGTGCGGAAGTAGTGTTTTTTGTTTTCGGTAGTGGCCGGTCGTAATTGCTCGATGAAGACACTGTATGCCTATCATTTGCTTTCTTAGGTTGGGTTGATGTGCTTTCGTGAAAAATATCCATGCTGAGTGCAAGACGCACTGATGTTGCACCGACGACAGGACGATGGTCATGAAAATGGGGGTTTACCTGTACCGTTGGAAAAAAATGCATTTTTTTTTCCATTGTATTTCAAAATCCTTCTACCTTTTTTGAGCGTCTTGAAGTGTGTAAAAAATTATTTATCTTCTTCTTCAGAGTTCAGAAGGAATATTTCAACCTGGAGAATTCTCGAGTACTAAAATCCTTCATTTTGTTCTAAGAGTAGGTCCGTGGCACACATAAAAAATATTGTTGCCATTTGGTGACTTCGTGGAGTCATTGCTATTTCCCCTGTTTTGACCTCATGCTATTAGGGATCCCTGCCCACAATAGGCCTACCAATTGCATACTAAATTTGTGCTTTGGAATGACAACGAACATGAAGAGCTCGGGTTAGTGCTAGCAGTGGTCTGGTAAATAAAGATTTCTAAATCTTGAACAGGTTCTTCTAATCAACGGTTGCTTGTAATCTTCAACAAAGGTGGTAAATATACTTGAAAGGCGTCTTTTCAGTTTTGGATGTTCGAACTTACTGAGAGTGGTGCGCGAATTAGTTGATAAAGTTCTTGTAGCATGTCTATATGAACTAATAATTCCTATCCATTTGCATCTCTCAGCTTTCCAAACCTGGGGGTTTACACTCTCTTTATATGGCACTGTGCCTTTGAGAAACTCTGCAACTGTGCTGTCTGGCCATCTGGACGACAATGGGATCCGCACATTTGCCAATTGTTGGATTTAATGCCTCAACAACGCCGTCAGTATCCACTCTTCGCCAGATAAATTCAGCTGGCACTGCATTCCAATCATCTGCCCCATCAAGAACCTCCTCCAAGAAGAAAAATCGTCGAATTCAGTCAATAAGGGACGAAGGTGATGGAGCCGTGTCAGATCCCAAAGGGAATAACCAGTCTATTCGCCAAGGTAAACCAGAGGATCATTTCTTTTTGACAAACTACATTTTGTGATCTAGCTCAGACGTGCATACATTCTTTTCTTGGCTGATAGCATGTTCGTTGTGGCATAAGAAATTTCAATAATAAATAACAAAATTGTAGATGCTTAATTTGTTCACATACAAAACGGCCGCAGCAATGTTTACATATTATTTTTTATTTGATCTACCAGTATTTTTGTATAACAAAGAATGCCTATTTTTCTTGATTAAATGTTTTAAGTGGACTAAATATTAAATAATCAATATGATGCTTTCTTAAGGGAAAGGGAAAGGGAAAGGAAAGGCAAAGGCAAAGGATAAGGATAATACACAATTATGTATATGATGCATTGCCTAGTATGTGCGACTGAATTTATTTCGTTGTATACTAATTCTCCTAAAAATACGAAGGATGTCTAGATAGTATGAAGAAAATTAGTTTCGAAAAATTGGTAAATCATTTCTTCTTCTTAGCTATTGTGTTGGCCTCCTCAGTTTCAAATGCGTATCTTGATGTAGGTCTTGCTGGCATCATCGACCTCCCAAAGGAGGCCACGTCTGCTCCAGAAGTGGATATTTCACAGTAAGTATATCATTTCACAATTATAGTGCAGGTTTATTTTGCAAAGAAGAAAAATAGATCGTGGAGATTATTTGTACTTATTTCTATATTTTTCTTGTCTTATTGTTGGTATATGCTGAAACATTGAAGTAGTAAATTTGTAAATTCCCATAGATTTATACTTTAATACACCATAGTTATGCACTATGCACCTGCTGTTAGCGTCGGAAAATAAACCATTCATGCATATTGTGCACTGTGTTCCTTCTTGTTTTATTTTTTGATATATAGTTATACATTATGTACTCCCTTTGTTCTTCTGTGACGTTATATACTCCCTATTTTCTTCTACAAGTAATGTTATATGATGAAATTAATTTTCCTATATAAGTTGAACTTTTTTTATTATTTAATCCTTTTTTTTAATTTTATTTTAAAGTTACCCCTCGCAAACTTTATTTCCAATTCTGGCCCCTTTGGTCACGCCACCACCTGTGGCGTGACAAAACAACACTGTCACGCCACAGGATAAGTCCCCAAAATCGCACTTTTTGTCACGTCACTGATGGTGGCGTGACAAAACAACACTGTCACGCCAGCCTATTTCTGGTCAAAGTCTTGTCACGCCACCACCAGTGGCGTGACAGTGTTGTTTGGTCACGCCACGGGTGGTGGCGTGACCAAAGAGGTCAGAATTGGAAATAAAGTTCGCGATGGGTTAACTTTAAAACAAAATTAAAAAAAGGATTAAATAAAAAAAATCATATAAGTTATGTTCAGCTTTTTTAAGACAAATATTTTCCAATTTACAAAATATGTTCCTCATAGTGTCTGGTTGTAATATGGCAAAGGATATGCTTTACTTTTACTTTCTTCATCCAATATTATTCTGTTTTGATGCTATTAAGAACATAGGAATACCAACTGCTATGTCTATGTTTACTTTTTCCTTAGTGGTTACAGCTCAGTCCTTAGTGGGTTACAGCTCAGGCATACTATCGCTGTGCTACATGCAATATCATTGGACATTTATGAAAACATGTCTCTGGAAATCCTTTTGCATATAAATTTTGTTCAAATGTAAATGCTGTGACTTAAACTGGTATTATCTGCTAACTGAAGATGCACCCATATGATGGATGAAAAGCCCATTTGAAGTTTGCTGATTTATATTAGGAATGAATATGTTCAGTATGTATTATGGACACCACAGTAATTGCTTTTCCTTTTTCTTTTCTAGTGGGTCTGAAGACCCCAGGGGTTCCTACCAGATGAATGGGATATTGAATGAAGCACATAATGGGAGGCATGCTTCAGTGTCTAAGGTTGTTGAATTTTGTATGGCATTGGGTGGCAAAACACCAATTCACAGTGTATTAGTCGCCAATAATGGAATGGCAGCAGCTAAGTTCATGCGGAGTGTTCGAACATGGGCTAATGATACCTTTGGATCAGAGAAAGCGATTCAGTTGATAGCTATGGCAACTCCGGAAGACTTGAGGATAAATGCAGAACACATTAGAATTGCTGATCAATTTGTTGAGGTATCTGGTGGAACGAACAATAACAACTATGCAAATGTCCAACTCATAGTGGAGGTTAGTGCCGTTCATCACACAATGTGCAATTGATGCACTAGCTCCTCTTTGTTTTCTTCTAGCATATTAAGTTAATATATTACTTTGCTATCGCAGATAGCAGAGAGAACAGGTGTTTCTGCTGTTTGGCCTGGTTGGGGCCATGCATCTGAGAATCCTGAACTTCCAGATGCACTAACTGCAAAAGGAATTGTTTTTCTTGGGCCACCAGCATCATCAATGCATGCACTAGGTGACAAGGTTGGTTCAGCTCTCATTGCTCAAGCAGCAGGGGTTCCGACTCTTTCTTGGAGTGGATCACATGTGAGCCTCGCATTCTCTTTGTTAACTTGTCTGCTGATTTTTTTGGTGGATGCATTTTATGACCTAATGGCACCGTATTATAGGTGGAAGTTCCATTAGAATGCTGCTTGGACTCGATACCTGAGGAGATGTATAGAAAAGCTTGTGTTACTACCACAGAGGAAGCTGTTGCAAGTTGTCAGGTGGTTGGTTATCCTGCCATGATTAAGGCATCCTGGGGTGGTGGTGGTAAAGGAATAAGAAAGGTACATTATTCATGTGGTTTGACTATCTTCAAGAGATTGTGTGGACTGTGATGTGTGGTGCCCAGAGTTAACTCCAACCATTTTAACAGATTAACTCAATTTTCTCTTGCAGGTTCATAATGATGATGAGGTTAGAGCACTGTTTAAGCAAGTGCAAGGTGAAGTACCTGGCTCCCCAATATTTATCATGAGGCTTGCATCTCAGGTTAGAATTTCTGTAAATTGTATTTTTTTTCCATTCATGTTGTTTCAAAGTTATATCATTATATGTTCTGGAAGCTTCAGTTGTACATTATTGCAAATTCGCCAATGACCATTGGTTCTTCAGATCATCAGGTTAATTGATATTAGTATTGTGGGCTCTGCAGTCAGGGTACCTCAATGCATAGTGTATTTAGACAATATTGTTACTATATTCAGATAAAATAAAATATTATCTTTGTATTATTATCTTTGTATTGTATCTTTCTTTATGTAAGAGATTGTGCATACTATGTATAGACTTATCATTAGACCTGCTCAAACGCCGGGCTGGGCCAGCTTGAAAAGCCCGGTCTTGAACGGGCAGGCTTGAGCCCGGCCCGAAAAATGTATAAATAAAAAAATTGGTATTTTAATTCTTTTTCGGAATAAAAATTAATATTTAATTCATTTTGAGAATAAAAAAATAGTTTTTTATTATTTTAAATGCATTTCATTAGGCTTTCGGACCGGAATTTGAGTCCCAAGCCTAGTCCGGCTCGGGCCGGGCCACCCGTGAACAGGTTTACTTATCATTCTTAACACTTGGACGAACCTTATCTTCATTAGTTTCATTCATCACATATGCATTATAGTCTTATAGATGAGCGTTTGTGATCTTGATCTTTGATTGGAATAAACACATGATAATTCATGGTCAGTATCGTTGAAGGATTGAAGATTGTAGCTGCCGAATTTATACGAGAAGACAACAAAACATCTGATTTGCCAAAGCTAGTTTTGTGGCAAAGATACTTAACCTTTTTTCTCGCAATTGTTCGATTATTGCTAGAATTATTTTCCCGAACTACTGTAGGAATAACTTGTATGTACTTGCATTAAGTTGGTCAGAGTTTCATGTAACATTGTACAGTGCTTTGTCACGAAACCAAAAATTATGCGGCTCTTGTAGGCTGGAAATGTATTATGTAATCTGCACTCATCTGGTATATTTCATTTAAAACCCTATTTAATAGCTCCCGGCTTTTTTTCCTTTTGTAGAGTCGACATCTTGAAGTTCAGTTGCTTTGTGATCAATATGGCAACGTAGCAGCACTTCACAGTCGTGATTGCAGTGTGCAACGACGGCACCAAAAGGTGTGTTGTCCCAGATCTAAAGCCATCCCTTGTATTACAGGATCTACTTCTTACCTGTATTTTTTATCAAAGGATTAATGTTTTTTTAACAACAGATAATTGAGGAAGGACCAGTTACTGTTGCTCCTCGTGAGACAGTGAAAGAGCTTGAGCAGGCAGCGAGGAGGCTTGCTAAGGCTGTGGGTTATGTAGGTGCCGCTACTGTTGAATATCTTTACAGCATGGAGACTGGCGAATACTATTTTCTGGAGCTTAATCCACGATTGCAGGTTTGTTCTTTTGAACATTCTTCAGTATTAGATTTTTTTGGCATTCGGTTACATTGTTAAGTGGCCCCATTCAGGTTGAGCATCCAGTCACTGAGTGGATAGCTGAAGTAAATTTGCCTGCAGCTCAAGTTGCAGTTGGAATGGGTATACCCCTTTGGCAAATTCCAGGTAATTAGTACTATACATAGTTGTTTAGTAACTGTTCCTTGTTATTTCCATGTCTAAACTTTCTCATTATACAGAGATCAGACGCTTCTATGGAATGGACCATGGAGGTGGCTATGACATTTGGAGGAAAACAGCAGCTCTTGCTACTCCGTTTAATTTTGATGAAGTAGATTCTGAATGGCCAAAGGGGCATTGTGTAGCAGTTAGAATAACTAGCGAGGATCCAGATGATGGATTCAAGCCTACTGGTGGAAAAGTAAAGGTGAGATTTACTGATGTCAGATGTATGGTTCAAAGTTCAAACACATTAGGGGTAGTAAAATGACTGGATCTTGATTTTCTTATTTTTCAGGAGATAAGTTTTAAAAGCAAGCCAAATATTTGGGCCTACTTCTCAGTAAAGGTAAGTTGTTCATAACTTTGTTGCACTGTGCAGAAAATTGGGCTGCAACTGTTTGTTTTTGGACTATTTGTTCTCATCTGGCTAAGTATTAACCCACTCAACACTCACTTTCTTACCCCTTTTAACTGCTTTCAGTCTGGTGGAGGCATTCATGAATTTGCTGATTCTCAGTTTGGTATGTAAAATTTATCTGAATGAATATTCTTCTGTGATATTTATATGGGTCCTCACTTTTTAAAGATGGGTCCTTTCATTACAGGGCATGTTTTTGCATATGGAGTGTCTAGATCAGCAGCAATAACTAACATGGCTCTTGCATTAAAAGAGGTTCAAATTCGTGGCGAAATTCATTCAAACGTTGATTACACAGTTGATCTCTTGAATGTAAGAATTAATAACTGCTTGTTGAATCCTGCTTTTGTTGTTATACAATCCTTTTTACGTTTGGCTTTCCCTTGAAATAATCCCATGCCGCCCTTATCTTTAATCCAGGCCTCAGACTTCAGAGAAAATAAGATTCATACTGGTTGGCTGGATACCAGAATAGCCATGCGTGTTCAAGCTGAGAGACCTCCCTGGTATATTTCAGTGGTTGGAGGAGCTTTATATGTAAGATAAAGAAACTATACCACTCCCACTACAGCTTTTGTGTCAAGAAAATGTGGAAAACACAATCAGTGTATTGTCTAATTTAAATAATTGTTCCGTGCTACAGAAAACAGTAACCACCAATGCAGCCACAGTTTCTGATTATGTTAGTTATCTCACCAAGGGTCAGATTCCACCAAAGGTATTGCTTTAATGGGTTTAAACTCTCGATATTGCTTGAAGGTGAAAATGTTTGACCAATAATTCTTATATGCAGCATATATCCCTTGTCTATTCAACTGTTACTTTGAATATAGAGGGGATCAAATATACAGTAAGTGTGATATTTCTTAAAATGAAAAACTTTTCAGTTGTTATAATGAAATAGTAGCTATCAGTAAGTCTTGTCTACATTGTGTCATAGATTGAGACTCTGAGGACCGGACATGGTAGCTACAGATTGCGAATGAATGAATCAGTGATTGAAGCAAATGTACAAACACTATGTGATGGTGGCCTCTTGATGCAGGTAATATGTTCTCACTTTTATGCGTAGTAATAAATATGATGTAAGGTTGTGAAATTGATGAAAGTTGTGATTCTTGATTTGCAATGTCTTCAGTTGGATGGAAACAGCCATGTAATTTATGCTGAAGAAGAGGCAGGTGGTACACGACTTCTTATTGATGGAAAGACGTGCATGTTACAAGTAAGAATGGCCTATTTGTTCTTTTTATTTGTATTCTTGGTGCTTGATTTGGAAAACTTTTCCAGTTTTATTTGTGATTCTTTACTGCATTCATTTGTTGGTCTTTAGTACTTCGTTTTAAAAGATGAATTATGATGTTTCCTTGTACAAGAGATTTGTAATAAGAAAATTGCAATTGAATCCTTGTTATGGATCACAGGATGGTAACAAGGATAAAAAACCTGGATTTCAAAAATTTACTGGAGGTACCGGCCAGTTGGATGGAAACAGCCATGTTACTGGTCCGAATCCTTGTTATGGATCACAGGATGGTTCCGGTCTATTCGGTTTACAGTTTTGTTTTTTCAATTCTACTTTTTTGTCCTCAAACCATTGTGTTTGCTTGGTCTTCTATAAACATCAACATCAAGAATGAAATGACTACTTTTCGGACCGGTATTTTTACGGTCTAGGCCGGTACGGCCGGTTACCACTGATTTTTTAATCCCTGGATGTTAGAACATGTTATTGTTTGAGATTTATCCTGTGTCAAACGGTATATGGCTGCCAAATACAACTGGTGATAATATACATTGTCAACCGCAGGTCTTGTGATGTATAAAGACAAGTTACATTGCTGTGATATAACTACGAGGGATCCTGTACTGTTATATGGCTACTTGTGTTCGTCGATTTTAGTAAAATTCAATTAAGAATTACCATAATCAATGGTGCATAGAAAATGTAGAACATATCTTTAAACACTATGACATCGTACATTCTAGAATGCTTCTATCTCAGTTGCGAGCAAGTCATACGCTGTAAATTTAGATTCTATAATTCTTGGTGATACACTACATTTTATCCTCAAGTAGATAAATGACACTGCTTCCTTGCAGAATGATCATGATCCGTCAAAGTTATTAGCTGAGACACCCTGCAAACTTCTTCGTTTCTTGGTTGCTGATGGCGATCATGTCGATGCTGATGTACCATATGCGGAGGTTGAGGTTATGAAGATGTGCATGCCCCTCTTGTCGCCTGCTTCTGGTGTCATTCATGTTATGATGTCTGAGGGCCAGGCAATGCAGGTTACATTCCTACATTTCTATTCCTTGTGCTGTGCATGCTGCACATAACCATTGCATGTAAAGTATCTGAACTTATATTTTGTTCTAGGCTGGTGATCTTATAGCAAGGCTGGACCTTGATGATCCTTCTGCTGTGAAGAGAGCTGAGCCATTTGGTGGTACATTTCCAAAAATGGGCCTTCCTATTGCTGCTTCTAGCCAAGTTCATAAAAGGTGTGCGGCAAGTTTGAATGCTGTTCGAATGGTCCTTGCGGGATATGATCATACTATCAACAAAGTAAACATCAAGACCTGTACAGTGATATTATTTCTCTCTTTTTGTTTGTCTTGTATTTCCTGTTTTTTTAAAAATATCATTTTGTGTATGTTTATATGAGTTCTGGATTATCCTAAGTTCCTCATTGTGTTTTGTTACATGTTGCTTTTGAATGGTGTATAATCAGTGGAATTTTTCGACAATCTTATTGGCAAATCTTGATTTGAATGCTATTTCACGTAAATGTTGATCATGCTCACAATACATTATTGTGCAAATGCAAAGTTACCTACTATATACTTCAGTATTTGCGCTTGTGCTATTCTGTTTTCTTTCAGCAATTTATGTAGTAGTTTGATAAATTTCCATTCATACATTTTTTTTTAATTTACTGCAATCCATAGTCTATCTACCTAGCATTTGATAATTCATGTAATCGTGCTCTTCTTCCTTTTCAGGTTGTACAAGATTTGGTATGCTGTCTGGATACTCCTGAGCTACCTTTCCTACAGTGGGAGGAGCTTATGTCTGTTTTATCAACTAGACTTCCAGGGCAACTTAGGAGTGAGGTATGTAACAATTGACATGATTTCTAGAGTCTGTCTTAAAGGAACATTGATCCATTTTACAAGATAGATTTTTTAAAATAATTTTGCCATGTGGGCTTCTAGTTTATGATATAAATGGATTGTAAACAGTGGACTAAAACATTACGGTACTTTACCTTGTTAATTTGCAATGTACATTGTTCAATTGGCCTGGTTATTTTCTGTAGTTTATTGTGTAAAAATTTAAAATTACTTTATTCTGCTAAATTGGTCGAAACTATTCACTTTGGTAATTGACCTGATAGACTAGCTGAATCTTTCAAGAAGTTCTGATTTGTTTTTTAACTCCAGTTCTTTTGGTTTATTGTTCTTATGTAACTTTTTTGCGTTCTAGTTCAAATGTTTCTAATTTTTATACATTCAGTTGGAGGGTAAATACAACGAATACAAATTAAATATTGACCATGGGAAGAGCATGGATTTCCCTACTACGATGCTAAGAGGGATAATCAAGGTGAGTTTGAGGTTTCTTTTATGGTTCCCTGTCTGAACCGTTTGCTATTTTTTTGTAACAAGTGTTCTTGTAGGCAAATCTTGCATATGGTTCTGAGAAGGAGAAGGCTACAAATGAGAGGCTTGTTGAGCCTCTTATGAACCTACTGAAGTCATATGAGGGTGGGAGAGAAAGCCATGCTCATTTTGTTGTCAAGTCCCTTTTCGAGGAGTATCTCTCTGTTGAAGAACTATTCAGTGATGGCATTCAGGTATCTTGCATATTAAAATTCAAAACCGAACAGTTCAACTAGATTAAAAAGATGTTCATCCTTTTCCTTCTTTTAGTTATATGAAACATATATCAGATGATGACATGCACATATTATAGTTTGCTTCAGAATCTTATGGGGAGTTGGGTAGCAAATGATGGAATTCGTTAGAAACATCTTTGATTCGTCATTTTACTACAATTGTGCCATTCTGCAGTCTGATGTGATTGAACGTCTGCGCCTTTCACATAGTAAAGACCTACAGAAGGTTGTAGACATTGTGTTGTCTCACCAGGTAAATTTCTTTATTGTCTGATGACTTCTGTGCAAGTGATTACTGAAGCAATCTTTTTATTTGATAGTTTGATTTTGTTCATAGGGTGTGAGAAATAAAACTAAGCTGATACTACAACTCATGGAGAAACTGGTCTATCCAAATCCTGCTGCCTACAGGGATCAGTTGACTCGCTTTTCTTCCCTCAATCATAAGAGTTATTATAAGGTGGCAATGACGTCCTGAAATAGCAGAAGCTTTTGAATTTTTTCCTTCTGATATCTTAGTCTAATGAATTAAATTGTTCTTAATAAACACAGTTGGCCCTTAAAGCTAGCGAACTTCTTGAACAAACCAAACTTAGTGAACTCCGTATAAGCATTGCAAGGAGCCTTTCAGAGCTGGAGATGTTTACTGAGGAAAAGGAGGGTCTCTCTATGCATGAGAGAATGGAAGATTTAGTCACTGCTCCACTGCCAGTTGAAGATGCACTTATTTCTTTGTTTGATTATGGCGATCAAACTGTTCAGCAGAGAGTGATTGAGACATACATATCTCGATTATACCAGGTATTACATGAACCAATTTTAGAAGTTTTTTATACTCTCCCTCAGCACATCTGGGAAGCATACACTACAAACATCCTAATGAGACGAGATGCTCATCATTTCTCTTTTTTTTGAAGAAAAAAAATCTTAAAGAAACCAGGTGGAAAGATGTGATTTTAGAACTTCTTGTGGCACGTGTTACTGCTTGGTATGCTGGCTAACTTGCCAATAATATTTTTCAGCCTCATCTTGTGAAGGATAGTATCCAGATGAAATGGAAGGAATCTGGTGTTATTGCTTTATGGGAATTCCCTGAAGGGCATGCTGATATGAGAAATGAACAAGGGACCACTCTTGATAAGAAGAGATGGGGTGCCATGGTCATTCTGAAGTCGCTTGAATCTGCGTCAACAGCCATTGGAGCTGCTCTAATGGATACATCACACTATGCCAGCTCTGAGGGCAACATGATGCACATTGCTTTGTTGGGTGCTGATAATCAAATGAATAAAACTGAAGACAGGTATGTTCATGGGCAATATTAGTGTCAAGGAGTTATAACTATTGTTAGTTATTGCTGGAATTCATCAATTAACTTGACCCATTTTTTCAGTGGTGATAATGATCAAGCTCAAGACAGGATAGACAAAGTTTCCATGATACTGAAGGAGAATAGTGTCACAACTGATCTCCATGCTGCTGGTGTAAAGGTTATAAGTTGCATTATTCAAAGAGATGGAGCACGCATGCCAATGCGCCATACCTTCCCTGGTCAGATGAAAAGCTTTGTTATGAGGAAGAGCCGATTCTCCGGCATGTGGAGCCTCCTCTTTCTGCACTTCTTGAGTTGGTCTGTAACTGTTTTTATACACTTTATTGTTATGCTTTGATTATTTTATTCACTATTTGTATTTATTTAGCCTATTGTGGATACAGGATAAGTTGAAAGTGAAAGGATACAATGAAATGAAGTATACCCCATCACGTGATCGTCAGTGGCATATATACACACTTAGAAATACTGAAAATCCCAAAATGTTGCATAGGGTATTTTTCCGAACTCTAGTCAGGCAACCCAGTGCAGGCAACAAGTTTACATCTGGCCATATTGGTGATGTTGAAGTAGGAAGTGCTGAGGAATCTCTGTCATTTACATCGAGCAGCATATTAAGATCGCTGATGACTGCTATAGAAGAATTGGAGCTTCACGCGATTAGGACAGGTCATTCGCACATGTATTTGTGCATACTGAAAGAACAAAAACTTCTTGATCTCGTTCCCGTTTCAGGGTAAGTATGCACATAATTCTTTTTTGGGAACATATATGCCTTCTGAGGATGGCCTTCTCAATTAGCTTTTCATCTTACTCAGGAGCACAGTTGTGGATGTTGGCCAAGATGAAGCTACTACGTGCTCGCTATTGAAAGAAATGGCTCTGAAGATACATGAACTTGTTGGTGCAAGGATGCATCATCTGTCTGTATGCCAATGGGAAGTGAAACTTAATTTGGACTGCGATGGGCCTGCCAGTGGTACCTGGAGAGTTGTAACAACTAATGTTACTAGTCACACTTGCACCGTCGATGTAAGTTTTTTCCCCATACTGTCTAATTTTTCTGTATGGCAGATGAAAATCAAAGTGAACATATGGCCCTTATTACCTAAAACTAGTGATCTTCGTTTAGGGTATTAATGCTTGAATGTCATTTCCACTTAATTATGTTCTGAAGCACATGTGCTTTTAATGGTTTTAGATCTACCGCGAGGTGGAAGATACAGAAACACAGAAATCAGTATACCATTCTGCCACATCGTCAGCTGGTCCTTTGCATGGTGTGGCACTGAATAATCCATATCAGCCTTTGAGTGTTATTGATCTAAAACGTTGCTCTGCTAGGAACAACAGAACTACATACTGCTATGATTTTCCACTGGTGAGTTGACCAGTATCTCTCTACCTCTCTCTGCTCCTGGGAGTGCGTACTCCCACTTCTTATATACCACTTAAATGATATTGTTATACCTCATCATCGTTTTGAGCATACTCTATTATAAGATACTCCAAAGTGAGTTCCATGAAAAATTTCATCCATGTCCACTTTTTATAGCATATTTTGTGTATATATTCCTTTTATATATGGAAAAAGGGTATATAGCAAAAATAAAGTGCTCCGATGAAATGTTTTCAACAAAGTCGCATTGGAGTATCTTAGAATTAGTATTTAAGTATATTGAAAGTGATAAAGAAGTATAATATGTTTGTTTAAGAGGTATATTGGAAGTGGGAGTATGTACTCTGGGAGTCAGGAAAGGTTATGTGCATTGTGTTAGCAGATTCCTAGTTGTATTGTCTGTTCTCAACCTAAGCTGACAAGAGCTCAAAAACTGTAGGCATTTGAAACTGCACTGCGGAATTCATGGTACTCTAACACCTCTAGTGTTTCTAAAGATGGTAAAAACAGCCAGTTTTATGTTAAAGCAACGGAGCTGGTGTTTGCTGACAAGCATGGGTCATGGGGCACTCCTTTAATTCCCATGGATCGTCCTGCTGGGCTCAATGACATTGGTATGGTAGCTTGGATATTGGAGATGTCTACTCCTGAATTTCCAAGTGGCAGGCAGATTATTGTTATTGCAAATGATATTACTTTTAGAGCTGGATCATTTGGCCCAAGGGAAGATGCATTTTTTGAAGCTGTTACCAACCTGGCTTGTGAGAGGAAACTTCCTCTTATCTACTTGGCAGCAAACTCTGGTGCTCGAATTGGCATAGCAGATGAGGTGAAATCTTGCTTCTGTGTAGGATGGTCTGATGATGGCAGCCCTGAACGTGGGTTTCAGTACATTTATCTGACTGAAGAAGACTATGCTCGTATTAGCTCTTCTGTTATAGCTCACAAGCTGCAGCTAGATGGTGGTGAAATTAGGTGGGTTATTGATTCAGTTGTGGGCAAGGAGGATGGACTTGGTGTGGAGAATATACATGGAAGTGCTGCTATTGCTAGTGCATATTCAAGGGCATACAAGGAAACATTTACACTTACATTTGTGACTGGACGAACTGTTGGAATAGGAGCCTATCTTGCTCGACTTGGCATACGGTGCATACAGCGTCTTGACCAGCCTATTATTTTAACAGGGTTTTCTGCTCTGAACAAGCTTCTTGGGCGGGAAGTGTACAGCTCCCACATGCAGTTGGGTGGTCCCAAAATCATGGCGACAAATGGTGTTGTCCATCTGACCGTTTCGGATGATCTTGAAGGTGTTTCTAATATATTGAGGTGGCTCAGCTATGTTCCTGCCTATATTGGTGGACCTCTTCCTATTACAAAACCTTTGGACCCACCCGACAGGCCTGTTTCATACATCCCTGAGAACACATGCGATCCTCGTGCAGCCATCCGTGGTGTTGATGACAGCCAAGGGAATTGGTTGGGTGGTATGTTTGACAGAGACAGCTTTGTGGAGACATTTGAAGGATGGGCGAAAACGGTGGTCACTGGCAGAGCAAAGCTTGGAGGGATTCCTGTGGGTGTCATAGCTGTGGAAACACAGACCATGATGCAGCTCATCCCTGCTGACCCGGGCCAGGTTGATTCCCATGAGCGATCTGTTCCTCGTGCTGGGCAAGTGTGGTTTCCAGATTCTGCGACTAAGACAGCTCAGGCATTGTTGGACTTCAACCGTGAAGGATTACCTCTGTTCATCCTTGCCAACTGGAGAGGCTTCTCTGGTGGGCAAAGAGATCTTTTTGAAGGAATTCTTCAGGCTGGGTCAACAATCGTTGAGAACCTTAGGACATACAACCAGCCTGCTTTTGTCTATATTCCCATGGCTGGAGAGCTACGCGGTGGGGCTTGGGTTGTGGTTGATAGCAAGATAAATCCAGATCGCATTGAGTGTTATGCTGAGAGAACTGCAAAAGGCAATGTTCTCGAACCTCAAGGGTTAATTGAAATAAAGTTCAGGTCAGAGGAACTCCAAGACTGCATGGGTAGGCTTGACCCAGAGTTGATAAATCTGAAAGCAAAACTTCAAGGAGCAAAGCATGGAAATGGAAGTTTATCTGACATAGAATCCCTTCAGAAGAGTATAGAGGCTCGTACAAAACAATTGATGCCTTTATACACCCAGATCGCAATACGTTTTGCTGAATTGCACGACACATCCCTCAGAATGGCTGCTAAAGGTGTGATTAAGAAAGTTGTAGACTGGGAAGAATCACGGTCTTTCTTCTATAAGAGATTACGGAGGAGGATTTCCGAGGATGTTCTCGCAAAAGAAATTCGATGTGTAGCTGGCGAGCAGTTTTCTCACCAATCGGCAATCGAGCTGATCAAGAAATGGTACTTAGCTTCTCAGGCAGCTGATGCAGGAAGCACTGAATGGGAAGATGACGATGCTTTCCTTGCTTGGAAGGACAATCCTGAAAACTATAAGGAGTATATCAATGGTCTTAGGGCTGAAAGGGTATCACAATTGCTCTCAGATGTTGCAGACTCCAGTTCAGACTTGCAAGCATTGCCGCATGGTCTTGCCCTGCTACTAGACAAGGTAAGCATGCATAGTTTTCCTTGTTTTTTATTTGTAACTTACGGAGGGTGGGTAAAATGGTGCTATGCGCTGCCTTAACTACCAAGTACTTTTGTATAAGTTCGTATTTTTTATTTCACGTTGCTAGATACTTTTTTATAAGTACATAGTATCTTATCAAATTGTGATCTTAAAACATATCCTTTTTGTTTTGCTATACCATCTTCTGAGTTCTGAGTTCTGACACCTTTGAATACCTGTGCAGATGGATCCCTCTAGGAGAGCACAGTTTGTTGAGGAAGTCAGGAAGGTTCTTGATTGATCAAATGGTACCAACACATCCAACACAAAATGTGCATGCTATATGTTTTTCTTAAAGTACATATATAGAAGGATACTGCTCGGCCGTAATTGATCGTAGCTGATCTGAGTCAATCATTTTTCATAAAACTTGTTCTGGCCATCCGATGGTTCATGAGTGTTGATTGGATGTGTCAAATTCTGCTGCCAGCTGTAAATGCAAAGTTCGAGAAGGATACTGGCAGGGGATGTAATTGGCAAGAACACTGGTGAACCCGAGTTCTTGTTTTAAAGCGGTCCAGTATGGCAATCTTTGTTTTGCTGTAGTTCTGTGATGTGTTACCACCGGTTCAAAGCTGTAATTTAGGACCTCTGCGAATGTTATGTTAGTATACGATTGAGCTGTTCATTAAATTTTGAACTCGAATAATATGTTTTGTAGGCATCTGAATTGCTACGTGAAATAAATGTATGTTGAGTTAGCATTCAACATGAGGCTATGTTCGGACTGTAATGCTGGGATGTGGAGCATGTCAGCTCATGGATATCCCACTTTCTTTTCAACAGATGCTTTCGTACGTTCCCTAATTATTTGCTGGCAGCATCAAAATCTCAGAACCAGAGGAAAAACTGCTCGGCGGCCGAAACCCGAAACCAGAAAAACAAAAAAAAAATTGGCTGAAATTCGAAAACTGAAATTTGAATTTGCTTGAAAACCGGCTGAAATTCAAAAATTGAAATTTGAATTTACTAAACTGGAAAAAATCAGCTGGTTTTTGAAATCCCGGTCCCCACAGGGTTTGCTGTAACCGGCGGGATTTTCAACCTTGGCTGGCTTCCAGCAACATGCTTCCTAGCTGGGTGGATTAAACTAGTGGACGTGCACTCTTGCAAAGGAGTGCATAATTTCCAGAAATAAGGGCACACTGACACTGGTAAGCCTACAAGGATACGAAAATGGTCATTAAAATCTTCCATTTTACCTTTCATTCCTTCCTGAGTGTGCCATATATATGAGATATGTCCAAGCAGGGTGTGCCACAAGTACAGTATCTACCAAAAGAAAACACTAGACGATGGCAAAAGTATACATCCACTGATGATTAACCAAGTCTGGGATGAGTGAGGAGCTAGATATGTAAGCAAAAGAACTCCAAAAGCCAGCGCTAAACTTAATGTTAAGTGAGCTGCTGGTTGCTTGAGGAGCGTCGTCTCGATGTATGCTCGTCTGTCCATCAACATGAAAAGAGACGGCTGTCTGGTGACAGTGAGTACTCCATAGCATCAAGCTTCCCCTGGGTCCGCAAGGTTGTGATGATGGCAGACAGAATTTTCCCTTGGTGCTGATCTTGCTGCGCATGCTGTGCAGATGGCGCCAATGTGAAGCCAAGACGAAAATAGAGAGGGGTTTTAAGGTTAAAGCAAACGCCAGACAAACTTATCCAACATACATCGAACGATTTTGTGCAATTCGAATTCTTAGGGGGTTGCTTCGCCCCTCGATGGCGCCAATGTTTCATCCGATCCTCATGCAGCTGTGTAGGAGTAACCGGGCAGCCACTGTCGAATCTGAGGCTTGCATTTGGGAGTGGTATATGGAGAGTTGATGCCTTGAGGGAGGATGTTCTTTTTGAACACAACTTCCCAATGAAGAATATGCATGAAAATGAGAAGAAAAACACAAAGAGACACATCTTTGGATAATCATCCATGGATTGAATCATGATGTTGGTTACAGACCACTCCCTCAAGGAGGACAAGAGCTCAATCCATGAGCACACAATCAACTCATCTCCGTAGAACCCTAAGCTCTCTCTTTCTCTCTAAGTCCCTAAACCAAACTAGGGTTTGCAAATGAAGTGCTTGAGGTGGCTTGTCCAAAGACACCCCTATTTATAGAGAGGCCTTGCTTAGAAGAGTTTCTCTAATGGGCTCGCGTTAAGGCCCAACATGAACGGACACTTACGCACGCTTTTAAAGCGGCAAACCATTATCTCTTGACCTAAACCACTTCATCTTGCGACGTCCCGCGCCGTGGTTTAGCCAAGCCGTCAAAGCCGGTATTTGGTGAAATTACCAAAATACCCTTCTCGATCCTTCTCCATGGACCGAGTCCACTCTGTCGGCGCCGCTTGTTCATGCGTGTAGGTTGATCAACGGTTCTCATCATGCCGGCAAGTCTCTCCCGCCCGATTCCTCGGAACCACCAAGGCACTTGCACCGACCCGCGCCGCTTGATCAACCCGCCGCACCAACTACCGTTCGGTTATCCTCGCCCATTCTCGCGCCACGCTGAGCCACTTGACCTCACCGGCATCCATGATCGTTACGGACCTCGCTCTCCAAGCTTAGTCCCGATCCTCGCCGTTGACCGTCATTGACCTTCAAAACACCGCACAGCAATAGACAGAGAAATCGTCTCCGGAACAAGTTCTTCACAACTTGACCCACGTTAGAAACCATGCAATATGCAACACATATACAAGGATAAACATGGATATGACTTAACTCAAAACCAATTAGCCAATCAAATCAACATTCAAGATTAAACCGGCCGCATCGCCATTCAATGGTCGGTTCGACCGCTCTAAATCGACCGCTTCAACACAATCGATCGGACCGCTCGAACTCGATAGTCTTGGGACCTTTGCCGAAACACAGAAATAGCAAACCAAAGTGTAATTGCCAATTGTAACATCATCCTAATATCGTGCACATATCCTCATGATATCCACAATCTCCCTTGATGAACACATTGGCAATCTTCCGTAAAATGTAAGTTTGTGGTTTGAAAAGTAAAGAATCGCTGTTTACAGCGCAAAGGCACAACTGGTCCATAAGCAAGAGAAAGCCATGAAAATGACCGTTGGCTTGAAATAGTTAAGGCAAGTGAGATAAGGCAAGGACGCACAAAGCTTCAATTTCCGGAGAATCGCCAAAAATCTCACTTAAGGTCCATATGAAAGAACAATTGTTCTATTTGACCTTCGATCATGGTGAGTATTCACGAATTTCAATTCAGATTCGAAAGGCAATAAAACCAAATGAATGCAAATGAGATGCTCCCACTCACAATGATCACCAATTGTCATGAAAGAACACTTTCTCCTAAGACTCCAACGACTCTAAAACAACATTTTTACCAATCTTTCTCCCCTTTGACAATGTATTCAAGAAGAACCATGGAAGAAGATAGAGCATGAATGATGAGAATGGCTGCAATTTTTTCATTTTTAGCAACAGAGCCATGAGAATTATCCAAGAAGACTAGACAAGTATTACACCAAGCCATATTATGTGAAGTAGCAAAGTTCCATCATGGCAAAACATATATAGCAAGCTAGAGCCAACAGAGCAATAATTTGAGTTTAAATAAAGGCTTAGCAAGAAAAGATGTTGAAGATTATAGTTTAACTAAAGGTATCCAAGAAGGAGTCAAGCCATGTCTATCAGCAAAATGGAACCCATAAATTAGACAAAGAGTCAATTTTGAGCATTTTATGAATCAATTTGTTCAAGCAAGTGGAATTTTATCACATTATAGCACTTTTTTGAAAGACTTGAGTTTTATCTTAGTAAAGCAAGTCCTGGACTAGGAGCCATCCACAACGGCCTCCTAAGCTTCAACCAAAGAAATTTTGTTTTCTTAGCAATGTGCTAGATCTCAAGCCTTGCGCGACCATCCCAAGCAAGAAATCTTAAGAGAGTGATCTAGGTCATCCAAAACTCCCCGAGTTCAAGCCTAGTACAATGGCAAGCCGTCTCATGAGAAAGAGTTGGTGAGATCAGTTTTTTCGCACAGAAAAACTTATAATTTTTTCATTTGCTTAACTTAAGGACTTCCAAAGCTCATTTTAAAACTCATATCAGATTCAAGACTCAATTAAGCGTATATGACATGGCGTGAATCATAAGAGGATCACTAAAGCAGAACTGGTCACAAGATTCAAAAAGTTATGTTTTGATTCAAATTGCTCACAGATAATAAAACTATCATGGCAAAAACTAAGCTACATATGAAAAGCCATAACAGAAGTCTTAGCACATTAACACAAGACATGGCAAGGTATAAAGTATGAAATCAAGTCATACAAGGATAATAATCAAAGCTCCATGAAGTTATATTACAATGCAAGTTGTAGAATTGAAAATGCATTATGATACAATGAATGCAAAGGAGCAAAACTCCCCCTCAAAACAGGCCAAGAGGACTAATAACCCCTAACTCTCCCCGCAACGTAGCAAAACGAGAAGAATCAAGAGCCTTAGTGAAAATATCAGCAACCTGCTGCTCAGACTCAACAAAATGAAGCACAACATCACCTTTCTCAACATGGTCTCTAAGAAAATGATATCGAATATCAATGTGCTTGGTCCTAGAGTGTTGCCTTTGGGTTTTTGGCAATGTTGATGGCACTAGTGTTGTCATAGAAAAGAGGAACACTCTCCAAAATAATCCATAGTCCCATAAAGTAGACAAAATCCAGAGAACTCGAGAACAACCGCTTGTCGCAAATGACATATTCGCCCTCGGAAGGATCTGCAACAGAGGACTGTTTTGAGAAGACCAAGAAATAAGAGATGTGCCCAAGAAATGACAAGTGCAGTACTCTTCCTATCCACTCTACACCCGCAAAATCAGCATCGAAACGCCCGAATAGAGAGCAGAATCAAGAAAACCGAGTCCAAAATCAAGAGTGTCTTGAAGGTACTGAATATGCGCCGCATCGCTTGACGATGAGAAGCACGAGGAAGCTCGAAATCGAGCGCACGCACACACACGTAATTGTATGTCAGCCTCGACTGTGGAGGTAGAGGAGGAGCCGATCATCTTGCGGACTCCTCTTCCGATCCACGGGCTCTCCATCCTCACCGTGGTCCAAGACGGTGGTTGTGGCAATGGGAGTAGACATTGGTCTCATCGCTTCCCATGTCGAAACGCTGAAGAAGGTCTTTTGTATACTTACTTTGATGAACGAAAGTGCCTTCTTTCAGTTGCTTGACTTGAAGACCAAGGAAGAAGGTCAATTCTCCCATCATGCTCATCTCGAACTCCCTGCTCATAGAATCAAAATCTGACACCAAAGCATGAGACGAACCACCGAATATGATATCATCCACATAAATCTCAACCAATAAAAAATCACTGCCATGCCTGAGAGTGAACAAGGTTTTATCAACCAAACCCATTTTAAATTCATTATCAAGTAGGAAACTCTTAAGCCTATCATACCAAGCTCTAGGGGCTTGCTTCAATCCATACAAGGCTTTGGAGAGTTTAAAAACACGGTTTGGGAACTTATGATTTTCAAAGCCAGGAGGTTGCTTGACATAGACTTCTTCTTCTATGAAACCATTAAGAAATGCACATTTGACATCCATTTGAAAAAGCTTAAAGCCCTTAGAAGAAGCAAAAGCTAGCAGTATGCGAATGACTTCTAATCTAGCGACAGGAGCAAATGTCTCTTCAAAGTCTAAGCCCTCTACCTGGGAATAACCTTGAGCTACAAGCCTAGCCTTGTTGCGAACTACCAACCCATCCTCACTTTGCTTATTTTTAAAAATCCATTTTGTTCCAATTACATGAATATCAGGTGGAGGTTCAACTAAGGTCCAGACTTTGTTTCTTTCAAAATTTTCAAGTTCTTCATGCATGGCATTGACCCAAGAGGAATCAGATAAAGCATGGGTGACATCTCGGGGTTCAAAAGACGCGACAAAAGCAGAATGTGCATGAGAATCAGGAGAAATAAACCTGGAGCGAGTGACTCGCTCATTGAAATCCCCAATCATCTGCTCAAAGCGGATGTCGCCGCCGAATATGAAGAGGAGCTCCAGTGCGTATGGCCTCTACCTCATGAGTTGCGGAGGTAGGAGCAGAGCCACTCAGATCGTCGGTGAAGATAGGAGGAGGCCAATTCACCCGCCAAGGTGGGTAGTGGTAATGTGCTCTCCAACCATCTCGTAAGAAACTTGAGGAAGAATTGGGTCCTCATCCTCGTAGTCATCGTCGACGAAGATGCTTCTCGAATATCGTAAACCTGTACTGCTGAGATCGGGTCTAGTACCGGGACTAGCCTCATCAAAAGTGACTTCGCAAGTCTCAACAATTTTGTTAGTATCCAAATTAAATACACGAAAGCCGAGAATGAGCAGATATCCAAGGAATATGCCATCGTAACATCTAGATTCAAATTTATTCAAATTGCCATGTTTAAGAATGAAGCACTTGCAACCAAAAATCTTGAAATGAGAGACTTTAGGCCTTATGACCAAATCTAAGCTCATAAGAAGTCTTGCAATCACAGATCTCAAGAAAACCCTATTAGACACATAACAAGCAAAGAGAGATCGCCTCACCAAAAATCTCCTAGGTGTGGAATGCTCATCTAGCAAGGTTCTAGCCATCTCTACAAGGGTCCTGTTCTTCCTCTCTACAACGCCATTCTGTGAGGAACTCTAGGAGAAGAGAACTGATGTTCAATTCCCCTATCGCGTAAAGTGGCAAAGAAGAGTTCTTGAATTTCGTCCCATTGTCACTCCTAATGACTCTCAAAGCTCCGGGAAGATCACACTAGTCTAAGGACCAATTCTCTAAAAATCCAAAACCTCGTCCTTAGAAACCGTAAAATAAACCCATGAATACCGGAGAAGTCATCCACAATCACAAGCACATACCATTTTCCACCAAACAGATCGAACTCTAGAAGGACCAACAAGGTGTCTCAAGTGCAAAGCCGACTGGACCATCGGTCATTACTAAAGTAAGAGGTGGATGAGAAGCTGAAACCATCTTACCATGTCTACAGGGAGGAGCGTACACTAGGTCTCTAACACCTTCACCCTAGGCAAACCTCTAATCAAATCCTTGCATCGACTCTAGTCAAGTGGTCAAACCTATGTGTCCAAGTCTACGATGCCATAAGACTAGATCATGAGAATCGAGGCTACAAGACATCTAGAACTGAAGGGAGAAGAGACATGAAATCAAGACTAAAGATCCTCTCAAACCTAGTGATCCCAAATACATTCTCACCAAGAGTCTAGAACTCTACACTCACCACTCTTAAACCTTACCTCCTGCACCCTCATCAAGCGGTGAGAAACAGATAGCGATTATACCTTAGCTTACTTACCAAAGCGGCGCTCTTAAGCATGAACTTGTTGTTGACGCGCAAGACCGTGCCCTTTGGTCATCACGGTCCGGTAGAAGCATCCCCAAATGTGATCAACTCATTTCCGGATGCACATGTGAGGAGGAGAACCATCTAGAATCTCGGTCATGTGTCGAGAACATCCGAATCAACAAGCCATATGTCCTCCTTCCTCGCATCGACGGACCACTGTGGCATAAGCAGGAAACATCATGTGCCTCGATCAGGGTTAGTAGTAAAAGACTTGGGAATCCAAAGATTGAGTCACACGATGCTGAGGATCACCAGTAAAAGCAGCAGTAAAACGGTTAAGAGTAAAATCATCAGAATGCACATGAGAAACACCTAGACCTCTCCGAATCGACCTACCAAAAGGTCGGTACTCCCCCTGTCTAGATGCTACCCGTGGTCTCTCCCCATGATATCCTAAACCAGAACGCTGCCTAGAACCTCCAAAGGAGTCAAAGAAGTTATTTACAAACATAGGCCTATGTCTAGCAGGAAAGACGGACTGCCTGGCTCTAGAGACTACAGTGGGTGAAGGAACTCCTCTAATAGACCTCAAAACACTCATCCTTCCTTTTCTCTCAATCTTAGCTCTACTGACGAGGTAACTCAACAATGTGGCCATCCTTCTGCAGAAGGTGCAATGGTACTTGACCTTTTGAGGGGTCCGACCTATTGAAGTAGAAACACTGCCTTGCTAGAAGAAGTTTGGGCAAAACTGCAGATCTAAAAACAATCTTAGATGGTTGGGGGTTCTACCTCAAACAAGCCACTCTCAATGACTCTCGTGATCTTAGGTGGATGGTTCTTGGAATGCTCTATTGAATTAAAACCTAAGCCACTATTCTTCACACTCACCTTAGATTTATCAAGAATCATGTTGAGATTCTTTTTCCCACCAAATAAATCTCTCAAGAGTATCTTTAAGGTAATCATTTTCTTTGGCTATGTCCTTACATGACTAACAATTACTAGACTTGATTGCCTCATCATACTCATCCTTGAGAATAGCTATCTCAACTTTTAATGCCTCACAAGACACACAATATGAATTCCTAATCCTATTCAACTGTTTCTTAAATTTATCTCTAATGCCTCTTGTATCTTATCTACATTCATTTCAATTTAAAGACACAAGATACAAACAAGAAGAGTCAATATCTTTCTTGGATGCAATCATGAACATGGATTTTTCAATATTAGCTTTCTCCTTTAAAGTCTTGTTTAGAGCATCATTCTCAATTGTGAGTTTAGGGCAATTTTCACATGATGCAGATCTAGAATAAAGAACCATTTCAGTCATCTCTTTCATTTTGACCTTATTATCCTCACAATGAGAGCAAGTATGACTAGGATCAAATTCTGCAATTCTTTTGTAGCGCTATTCAATTTTAATTCAAGCAGCACGCATGCTTTAAACAAGGTGAAGGAATAGCATCTACAGGAGTCACATCTAGAGCAATAGCATTCATACAAGAAGGACTAGACTTGAGAGATTCAATTTCATCAAGAGCATCTTTTAATTGATTTGTATGAGAGGAATGAGTAGTTTGTAGATTGGTCGATCAAACATCAAGCTAAGACAAGAATCACAATCATTGGTAGGATTAATAGATTTGAGCCTAACAATTTCTAGGTTCAAGTCTTCAATTATGGTATCCTGTTTCTTTATCTTTTAGCTTGCTTCTTCGCTTTTGTTCAAGAACAACCAAAGCACGTTTCATTTCATTTGGTGATGGACATACCTCGTCGGGATCATTTGAAGAGCTCGTGCGTCGTTGGAGGAGTCGACGTCGTGGTCGTCCCGCCATGAAGCACATGCGGTGAAATCATGAGTCTTCTTCTTGCCATGGAGTCATCGTCGCCGTCCTCCGTCCCCGAGTCCACATCACTCATATCAACACTCTCGAGAGCGGCAAGGACCGGTGACAGAACTTGCGATAGTTGGGCTTCTTAGCTTTTGCATCCTTAGCTTGTGGATGTCTCCAAAATCCTTCTCCTCTTTGCCCTTGACTTGGGGCACTTGGAGCGAATGTGATTTGGCTCACCACACTCAAAACAAGTGATAGGTCCACCTCTCCTCCTATTTCTTACTTTGTTGTATGCTCTCGAGAATCGGTGGATAGGAGGGCTAAGTCATCCTCAGGTATCTTCTCTAGTTGCTCATCGCTCAAAGAATGCCAAGCGGACAAAGAAAGACCAGATGAGCTAAAATCAAAAGAATCAAAAGAACTACCCTTAGAAGGGTCGACCACTAACGCCATCGACTGCTGTCTTGGGAGGCGCGAGATAAAGTCAATCTCATGCATCTTCAACCTCGAGTAGAGCTTGTCCATGGTAAGCTCACTCATGACGATGTTGTCATTGATGGAAGTGATTTTCATCCCCAAACTCACATCAAGAGCACCCAAAAAAGGCGTGCATTCTCGGATTCAGTGAAGACAAGATCCACAATACGAAGATTATCAGAATCTTGGAGAACCTTCCCCACAACTCATCTAAAGACTCACGGGCTTTTGCTCGATCTTTGAGTATTCTTTCTTGAGTTGGTTCTGTCTCACTTCCTTGATCGCAGAGAACCCTCGTGGTAATCACAAAGAGTCCTCCGGATCTCATGAGCGGACCTCAAATGAGCAACACGCTCAAACTCGGATCGACTAAGCCCTTGAATCGAAAGTTTCGAGCCTTGCTATTAGCCTCAACATCCGAGTGATCACATCGTCATCGGTGGCACAACATATGGATTTTTGACCTTAAGCCAAATAGCGTGCCCTTGAGCCTCGATGTAGAATTGCATCTGAGTCTTCCAATAAGAAAAATCAGATCCATCAAAGATATGTGGTTTGTTTGCATACTTGTCGATCGCCATGGCTCCAAAGACCTGTTAAGATCTATAAGAAGAGCTAACAGTGCTCGATACCAATTGTAGGACCGGAAGCGACTAGAGGTGGGGTGAATAGGAGCTTAACCAAATTTTCTTTTAAATATTAGATTCAACACAAATTTCACTCCTATAGCTATGAGAGCTATGAAGATCAATAGAAAACCACGATGGAAGACTTATGTTGAATTTCCTTCAAACCCCGAAGAAACAATCGAAACACAATTTTTCAACTTGATGAACGGTCTTGATGAACAGAGCGTCGACCGCTACAGAGGCGGTCGGCGATGTGGATGATCGACCGATCGCTAATGGGATGGTCAGGCCGGTGAATAGTAAAATCAGCCCTGACGCGAATTTCAGCACTATTTCAAAACCGAAAATCGATCTAACTTTTGATCTACACGCCAAACTTGACCAAATTTGGAACACAACTTCCCAATGATATCTGGAACCTATTCCAAGTGACGATCGAAAGATCTACTTCAAAGTTTTGATCTTTTCAGTTTTACGAAGGAAGGTTCAAAACCGAGCAAAAGCGAAAAACACGATCTAAAACTTGCTCGTGGGAGATTGATGATCTTGATGATCCTAGATGTATTATCACACATCACAGCAAGATAGAAGTGGGCAAGAGATCAACCAAAACCAAAAGATCAAAGATTGACTCAAAATCATAAAATGAGAAGAAAAACACAAGAGACACATCTTTGGATAATCATCCATGGATTGAATCATGATGTTGTTTGTTTCTGACCACTCCTCAAGGAGGACAAGAGCTCAATCCATGAGCACACAATCAACTCATCTCCCTAGAACCCTAAGCCTCTCTCTTTCTCTCTAAGTCCCTAAACCAAACTAGGGTTTGCAAATGAAGTGCTTGAGGTGGCTTGTCCAAAGACACCCCTATTTATAGAGAGGCTTGCTTCTAGAAGAGTTTCTCTAATGGGCTCCGTTAAGGCCCAACATGAACAGGACACTTACGCACGCTTTTTAAAGCGAAACCATTATCTCTTGACCTAAACCACTTCATCTTGCGGCGTCCCGCGCGTGGTTTAGCCAACTGTCACTAAACCGGTATTTGGTGAAATTACCAAAATACCCCTTCTCGATCCTTCTCCATGGACCGAGTCCAAGTCTGTCGGCGATTGAAATGTACATATGGTAAAGATTTTCCAGGCCACAAAGTAGCTCCATGCATAACTCCAGAGAGTAAACCAGCAATGTCGAAATAACGCGAAAGATAGATGAGATGCAGAAGATGCATGGAGACATCAGGGAGGAAATCTCTATTCCTTTCTTGGGCCACAAGGTCCTTTCTGTCATGGCAACATCAGGTTTGAAACCAAAGGCATTTTTGTGTGTTAAACTTGGCACAACATAGAGACGAAGCTCATCATCGGTAGCCAAATGTTCCAAGCAATGCAGTTTATCTTGCCCTGATAAATCTTCAGTATCCAGGGCCTCCGCACTGTCATTCGTAGACAGAGTGATGCACAGAACCGGCTATGAAATGCATGCTCTAACGATTGGGGTCAACAAAGAGTGTGTCATAGAATTTTCTAATGACTGAAACTCTCCATAGCCAATGTTTAAGCTTTGAGCCAAACTGAAGAAGGCCTAGATCACGGTTTGTACCATGGAAGTCAATTTTTGAGTCAGCGAGGATCCAAACATGATCCACCTTTGTCGCGCCGGTGCTCACGTGACCTCGCCGCGCCAGATCTTAAGGTGCCGCACGAGGGCACGTCACCATCGCAAGAGCTCATGGTGTCCTCGCGAGTCGCGAGGCACGAAGGCCCTAGAGGATGATGGTGCCTAGTAGAGGAGGTCACTGGCCATGAGCAATGGTCGGTGAAGGAGTTTGGAGGAGGAGAGAGGCAAAGTGGTCCGTAGTGGCAAAAGATAAAGGATCCAATCTTTGGATTCGCAAAAAGTGGTTTTCATCCCATATAATGGAGTTTGGCTGCGGTTCGATCCATGATCGTCGTGCAGTAGGCAACTCATGCTTGCATGGGTGACCTCCGAGGACCTCCTCGGCCGACCAGGATTCACAATTTTGCCGAAATTTTGGTAATTTCGCTACCCTCCAAAATAAATACGTTCTGTTCAAAAAAATTCAGAAATATTTGAATCTGAATAAATTACGTCCTAAATTAGGTAACATTTGAATTTGGACAAAATTTGGTCATATTTCGTCCAAACTTCAAGCGTCTGTTTGAAAACTCACCAAATTATATCTGAAATTCCAAAATTTCGGGCATTTCGCCCCCTCACGAAATAAATTCGAAAACAAAAGAGTTTTCCCTGCCGGTATGCATTGAACGTACCAATAGATCTCCCCCTAGATTCGCTCACTGCAACGTTTTCTTCCTCATTAGCGGTCTCCCATAGGAGTCCTAACACACGGCCTTCTGAATCTAGCTTTGCAACTGTGCCACCACTGTTTTTTCCACATTGCTGTCAGTGGTGCCGAAACGTGTGAACAACGATGCCGTGGTTAAGTAGGGTGTTGGTGGAGCGTCAGTGTGGAGCCTTGATGCCGAGAGAGGAAGAGACGCTTGAAGTCAGGAGGTTGGACCGGTTTGTGGAGCTGTCGCCTGCATGGAAAACTACGCTATCGGTAAAATTTCGCCGGTAACCGACGTTACCGGTGGATCCGATAGAATTTCATACCGGACAAAAAATTTCGGATGTATCTATTTTTTATCCAAATTCAAGTTTTAATTCAAAATTGGGATAATTTTTGTTTTTACATCTGAAAAATTCAAATTTTAATTCAAAAAAATTCGTCTGAAATTTAGCCGAAATATCAGGGAACCAGCGGTTACTGATTTATAATGTAGGATCCGATAAAATTTCAGAAATGATATAGTTTTCTCTGACTCCCTGTCGACTGTCGAGCTCCTAGTTATCGTCGTCTCGAGTGTAACTCTGGTCTAAGTCGTCGTTTTTTCATGGTTGTGTCGTCCGCGGTGGTCCAGAATCTTGCGTCTTCGTCTGAGCAACTTCTCTACTTTTGCTTCTGTGCTGTTGGGCGCCTTCTTGTTCGGTCTATAATTCTGGACCAGTCTACTTGCTTCGTTGCCTCGGTCCTCACCTTCTTCTCGCACGGCTCCACCTCCGGCCGCGGCCTCCATTTCAGGGTTTGTTGCTCTGGCATTTTACATGGCCCAACATAATTGCTGAATCCTCAACTGGAATGTTAGAGATCTTGATAGCCTCGTGAGGAGAGCCGTTGTTACAGAATTAATCAAGGGCTCGGCAGCCACGATAGTTTGCCTACAGTAGACGAAGCTGGCGAATGTGGATAGAAATATGGTGCTAGAAATCCTTGGTGGTTGTTTTCTTGACACTTGTTTTGTCCTCCCTGCAGTAGGTTAACAATTTCGGCGAAATTTCTGCGAAATTTCCGAAATTTCGTCCGTTTCGTCAGCAGCCGAAAGAAACTGCTTTCGTTCAAAAAAAAAAAATCGGTCAGTTTGAATTTGGCCCGGCCCAAGAAACTCATCCGGCCGGCCCACCCTGTGTCCCCTGAATCCTGAATCCAACTGATTCCCCTCGCGTCTCCCAGACTACTCTCCAAGCGGCAGCGGCGACGCAACAGGGAGCACCGGAGCTCCGACTCCGAGCCTCCGACCTCGACCCGCCTCATCTCCTTTCGCTCCTCTCCCTTTTCCTCTCCAGGCGGCGGCAGCGGCGGCGGCGCAGCAGCAGCACGGAGCAGGGAGCACGGAGCAGGCGCAACCTCAGTGTTTTCAGGATTACATCTTTCATCTCCTGTCCAACACAAAACTCATTCAAGTAGAATTTAGTTGTTTCGTTCTTGGTTTGCTTGCTACTATTGTGGTCAGTTTAGGCCTGTATTAGGCTCATTCGCATCTAAGATCTAACACTTTGGAGAAAGTCTTGATTTATCCGAATGCTTTTGTCCAAGTTCGTCCACCATTTTTCGATCTTAGAAGGATGTTGTGGTTTTGCAGTCTCCATATACGTTTTTCATTACATGGTCACTTCCGCCCTTTTGGAGTTGTTGATGTGGGATGGCACCAAGCTATCCAGATACTGGAGGCCTTAGAGGCAGTAACATGCAGGTAAAATTAGCACATCTACATCTGAGTATATTCGACCAAAATTCGTCCAAAGTTTACACGCCGGTTTGAACGCTGACATGCAGGTAAAATTAGCACATTTACATCTGAGAATATTCGACCAAAATTCGTCCAAAGTTTAAACGCCGGTTTGAACGCTGAACCGGAATTTAGGTGATTCGTTGGTTTCACCCCCAAACGAAATTTTTCAGAAACGAAAGAGTTTCCAGGCCCTGCACAAGGGACCAGAGGTGGTGTAATCCCCGAGTATCTGACTAAAAATGGTACTGTTTCATAATAAAATAATAAAAATAACTGTACGAACGAAATAGTAAAAATGATATCTCTACCGTGCTTAAACATTGCGGAAGGTCACTTACCGCGCATTGAGACACGTGGCAAACACACAGAGTAACCGACCTGCCGTGCAAATAACCCTTACAAATAAAATAGCAAAAAAAGACACATCCACCGCACTTAAACGTCACGGAAGGTCACTTACCGCGCATTAGGACACGTGGCGAACGCACGGAGCAGACGACCTGTCGCGCACCTAGATCGCAGCAAGATCACCTGTCGCTAACTAGGTTCATGGCAGGCGGCGTGTGCTGGCCACCTGCCACGATTTAGGTGAGCGGTAGGTGACTTGCCGCGATTTATGTGAGCGGCAGGTCGCCTGCTGACCGTCATGCGTCCACCACGCGACGTTTGAGCGTGATAGAGGAGTCATCATTTCGTTTGTGGTGGGTGGTGGTGGTGTCTGGGAGTGGGGGAGTGTTATTTTAGCCAAAAACAATGTAACGCTGTCCAGCAATGACAATTACTTCACCTTCCCTGATATGCATCTTCAAACAATTCGGTTACTGCAAATCTGACCAGGAGAAGTGAAGTAATCAAATGGACAATTACTGTGGTTTGTGGACCGCAGTCCGCAGGGGGTAATCTAAAAAGAGATTTTCTACGGGAGCTTTTAGGCATCAAGCCTTCCACCTTAGATCCCTGGTTAATCCTCTGCGACTTCAACCTTATTTATCAAGCGGCTGATAAAAGTAATGCTGACCTCAACAGGCAGATATAAGATTACAACTGGCAGTCACCAAGGAAATAATCCTGCAACTTGATAAAGCACAAGAGGCGCGTCAGCTGTCAGCAGCATAAAAAGATTTAAGGGCTAAGCTAAAAGATTTGACGAATGACTTGGATCAAAGAAGGTGATGCTAATACGAAGTTTCTTCATCTCAAAGCAAATGGTCGCAGGAGAAGGAATTTTCATTCAAGAACTAGTGACACATGCCGGTAATGCAGTGCATAGACATGAAGATAAAGAAAAGGAGCTGTTCTTGGCTACATTGCTGACGACCTCGCCCACCTAGAAGCTCCTTTCGATGAAGAAGAACCTACGATGCACCACGGATACGTCGACATGACATGGCACTGATAGGGGATTCGTCATTTTTCTAAAAATACGTGATATGGCTATATATATTAAATAATAAGAATAAATTACACATATTTTTACGTTTCTTAATAATATAAAGTGTAAAGTAAACTCGGACACGGCTATTTTCTCTAAGCTTCTGGCTAATCGACTAGCTCCTCATCTTGGCACCTTGATCTCGGTCAAGCAAAGCGCTTTCATAAAAAAGAGATGTATACAAGATAATTTCATCTACACTCAAAACTTGGTGAAGGCGGTACATAGGAAGAAAGAGCCGGCGCTCTTTGTAAAGCTGGACATAGCCAAGGCATTCGACTCCATCAGGCAACGTTGGCGTATGCACTGATGTAATCCACTTCAAACTCCAGGGTCCTACTCAACTCGTCCCCAGGAAATAGTTTCTTTCACCGTCTCTCGCCGATGTTATTTATCCTCGCCATCCACCGCTTGCAAAAATTGCTCTCCAAGGCAGCGCAACAACTACTCCTACTACAACCTCTCTATTGCAGGGCAGCCAAAATGAGAATCTCGCTTTACGCGATTTTTATATCCCCAACGGAGCAGGATATCAACACTTTGAAAGGAATTCTAGATTTCTAGAGGTTTTTGGCAAAGCCTCGGGACTAGTCGAAAACCTCGAAAAAAGCGAGGTCTATCCAATTCGCTGCAATGAGATTGACCTACAGGAAATTCTCTCTTCTTTTCCAGCAAAGGTTAAAAGCTTCCCCTGCTGATTACCGAAGACTGAGAAGAGCGGAAATCCAACCTCTTATTGGCAAGATGGCGAATAAACTCCGATCTGGCAAGGAAGGCTTCTCTCTATAGCTGGCCGCCTCACTCTCACCAACTCTGTCCTCTCGTCGCAGCCTATCTACCATCTTTCAGCTTTCAATCTAAACAAATGGGCAATTAAGAAGACGGATAAAATTAGGAGAGGTTTCCTCTGGAAAATAAAATGAAGCGATCCATGGTGGCCATTGCCTCACAAATTGGTCTACAGTCTAGCCAAAACATCTTGCATGCTGAGCGTCAAAGATCTTCAGAACTTCAGTAGGGCATTAAGGCTTCGTATGATCGCTTTGTCCTTTAGTTTGTAAGATCTCTGTTATTTGCTTTCTATAAAAGCAGGGTTTATCTTTTTTTTTTTTTTTAAAAGGGCTTCGCATGCTCTGGCATGAGTGGGCTATTCTGGAGCGCCCTTGGGTTGGTACTGAATTGCCATGTGACGAATCGGATAAGCAATTGTTTGCGGCTTCTACGGTGGTCAGCATAGGAGACGGCAGCAAAGCAAAATTCTGGCATGCAAGTTGGTTAAACAGAGAAGGCCCGAAGGATCGCACCGAACCTCTTTGCCTTGGTCAAAAGGAAGAACAATTCTGTAGCGCATGAGCTGAACAATGGCAGGTGGATCAACGCTATAAGAAACAAATCCTCTCAACAACTTAATGAATTCGTTGGTTTATGGATCAAACTACAGAAAAAACACACCGGATTCAATAACTTGGAGGTGGTCTGCTGATGGTCAGTACAATGTTAAGACGGCATACAACATCCAATTTCTTGGTTCATTTTGTAGCTACAAACCAAACCAGATCTTGAAAGCAAAAGTTGAAGGTAAATGCATTTTTTTTGCATGGCTGCTTGTACAAAATAGAATACAAACAGCAGACAACCTGGGTAAGAAGGGCTGGCCACATAACGCGCTTTGTGTTCTTTGCGATCAGCAGCCAGAGACGGCGCTGCACCTCAATCTGTCATGGTGGGAGTCGACGCTCGAGAAAGCGCCCAAGCAGCGAAGGAAGGACATCAATGTAGTCATCATCTATGTGTTTTGGAACATATGGAAGGAGAGAAATAGAAGAACTTTCCAAAACACTTCGCTCCAGCCGCTGCAGGTTGCCTGTCTCATCCGGCAAGAAATCTGTAACAGCCCAAATTTCAAATTCCAGTTGAAAATAAAATTATATTCATTTTGGTGGATTTTTAAAAATTTTAAAAGCTTTTACTTAATTAATCCAAAGCTAAATAAATTTATTTGCAAAACCTATTACCAAATAATAGTTGAAAATATTTTATTTAAGTCCAAAATAACTCTAGGAATTTATGTGAATTTTTCTAGAATTTTTTGATTTAACTTACTATTTTCTAAAGCCTTTTTGATTTAACAGGAGTATTTAAAATGCTAAATCAAAATAAAATCCTTAAGCGGCCAATGGGCCGAATCTAAACCGGCCCAATCTCCATTTCGCACATGCACAGCCCGCTCCGGGTCTGCTCCACCGCACGCCCAATCCTCACCGTTGGATTTAAATCCAACGGGCAACTCTCACCACACATTTTCAATTTCAGCACGTTTCAACCGTTGGATCCGAAACGGACGGCCTGATCTTGAAGACCTCTCGAGGCGGTCTAAAAGTCCCACTCAATCTGGACCGTCTAATTTGAATCTGACGGCTCGCTCGCTCGTGTGTTAATAAACATCAAACCTTATCAACCATTAGATCAAAAATCTAACGGCTCAAAACAATCTAACGGCTCAAAACACCACCCAATTCTTTCCTATTTTCTTTTCTCTCGTTGACGGGTGGGGCCACCATGAACAGTGCTTCGTCTCCTTCCTTTCTTCTTCCCCGCGGAGACCTAGCCAAGCCCACCATTGCCGTGATTTGGAAACCTTCCAAACTCGTCCAAATCCGCTTGGATCTTTCCTGATTTCGCGCGCATTAATGACACCATATCATGTCGCGCTCATCTCGGCCTTGTCCCTTCCTTCCTCGGCCCAAAATCCCCTAATTCTCGCCGGGAAACCACTCGGGTCTTCGTGCTCTCCACGGCGGTTCGGCCACGCCCGCACCCTATAAAAGAGCCCCCAAGGATCGCCAAGACCTCCTCATCCCGACGACACCACCCACTTCTTCCCAATCGCCCACTCTCGCCCGGATTTTGGAGTTTCTCACCGGCGGCTAAACTCCGGCTCTCCTCCGATTCTGGTGCCACCGTTGGCGCCCCACCTTCAGCTCCGCCACCTACGGCATCGCCGCATCGCTGCGAAGCTTGTGCACTCATCCACTTGTCCCGAAGACCCCCGGAGCTCCTCCTTCGTCGACGACCTCGCACCGCCGCCGCTAAACCTCACCGCCGACGACTATTCCGCCACGCCCTTCCGCTATCTCAGTAAGCACCAGCTTCAGTGAAGCACGCTCATCACGACGGGACCACCCACACTCCTCGCCTCGGCGTAAATCGCGGCGAGCTCATCGCCAGATTAGCGCCACCGTCGGGCCTACGTGGCTCTGCCACGTCATGGCCAGGTCAGCGCCACCTAGGCGCTAACCCGATGTGGCCGCCTACGTGGCGCCACATCATCTTGCACAGCCAGCACCCGCACCCCACCGGTTACTATTCCGTACACCGAGCCCACCGTGGGCGTTAACCGGACCGTGGGCCTGGTCTTTTGACCACGGGCCCACAAGTAAGTCACTGTAGTGTTTTTTCGTAGGAAAATAAATCGGCCGAAATTCAATTTTCTCAGTCGATGACGTCAGCATTGCGCAGTAAATAGATTTTTCTTTAGAAAAATAATTCGGAAAATTCATTTAAATTGCAGATTTAGGTTTTGAACTTCAAAAATTCATATCTTTTGCATCTGAACTCCAAATTGGGTGATTCAAGTTGCAAATTTGTATAAAATTATTACTTAGCTAACTAAACCAAAATATTTCAATTTGGAGTTATTTTGAGTTGTTTTTTGAATTTATTTGAATTTGAATTGAATTTATCGTATTTTCGTGTATAGACTTCGACGACTCCGGAGAGTTTGACCACCCCGAGGACCTAGATTTTCAGGACATCAACGAAGGTAAGTTATACCATTGATCATGTTGTTCCCAGTATGTTGAATTCATTTAATTCTGTTTTTAAATTACTTAATGCATGTATATGTTGATACAATTATTTCAATGCCCTGTTTTTGTATATAGTTATTCCAATCTTCATTGTATGGCCAATTTGAGTATTGAATATGAATGCCTTGTCACCATTAGACCAAATGCTACTAAAATTACTCATATGCTTAGCCATGCTTAGATCACACTTATAAATTTGGAAAGGTTTAGCCAAATCTTTTACATACTTATCTTAAATTTGACACTATAGTATTGTTTTACCACAAAAGGTTTAAAGAGAATTTTACTCTAAATAAAATAAAAAAATAGTTTTGGACTTGTGCGAAATGGATGAATGGTGGGTGCAGGTTTATGCACGGGCTTAATCTGGTTAGGATTAAGGCCTATGGCTTTATTTGGAAGTCGCTCGAGTCAGTTAAGGATCGGTCTTTGAGCGTATTTTGCTACGCCTTACCGTACCACCACATGTTTGGAGTGGGACAGTTTTGGCTAAATAATTTGTGGCGTCTTAGTGTTATTTGTGCTATGTTGTTTGTGTGGGGGTCGGTTAGATAATAGTCCCACCTGGCGCAAGAGGGGGCTCCTGGAGGATGGTTAGTCCAATGGTAGCGAAACCTTAGCGGGCATAAATTGTAACACCCCAGTTCTTAAAGAGCCTGGAATGCTACTGGAAATAAACTATTCTAGCACAAATACAAATTTTCGGCATAGTCTCCTTTGTTTAATCAACAAATCTGAGAGTTCATTACTATCACAAGGCATAAACAAAATCCTCATAATCAATTTATTCCAAACATGCATGAATATCAAAAGAACCAACCAAGGCTAGTAACCTCTTTATTACAACTAAACAGTAACCTCAACCACGTCATCCATGGGAGTTATTTAAACAGTTCATTTTATTCTAAATTTAGACTAAGCAACAAACGCCTTAAGTATGTGATATAGTGAGTGCATCCACATCTACTCCCTCCCGATCGTATCGTTCCTGCCATGGGTACCTAAAAACACATTAAAGCAAGAGTGAGTCCAACGACTCAGCAAGTATCAACAAGGCTATAAACATGAACTCAAACATAACATCTGTAAACCACAATCTCATTACACTAATCATAGCCAAATATCTCATGATATGCAAACTATGCAATGCTCCTTTGAACTTTATCTCTTTTCGCATTTTACCGGTAATGCGGGGTATACAACCGTCGCTGTATACCCTTGCCTTTGCCTGTGCCCTCTGGCACAGGGACCAAGAGCCTATACACCACATGTATAGGGACCTTTGCCCATCACTTAATGATGGGGACCTCTTTAATTCATAGACCACATTCCACGAATGTGGGGACCTCAAGCCCGTCATCTACATGACGGGGACCTCAACTGTATGTGCTTGGTCACCACGTGACCAAGGCACCTGTATGCTCACAACATGCATACGCACCATGATAACATATTCATACGCAAGAATACCTCAAATTCTCACTAATATTTAATCAATAACAACATACAGTGGATCCATTTAACTATACTAGCATGTCATCAAGGTAAACAGTACACATCTCATAACAGGCAAGCATGGCTATGCTATCAAGATACATCACAAACACATGAACCAAACATACACATATAATAGCCCGAATACTTGCCTCAACCGCGCGAGAACGGTGGACGCGAAGAGGGTGCTGCCCCTGGAACCGCGCTCCCACCTGAACATAAAGGTATCCTAATCTAAGACCAACACGCTGGACCAAGAGCATAAATAATAACACAACAAAACTCGCTAACTCTCAAGTGTTAACAAAATCCCCAATTTCTAGCGATCGTTTTGGTGCTTACTGAAAACAGCCAAATTCTAAAATACATAACTTCCTGCTCAGGAGTCCAATTAAGATGCTCTTAGACTTTATGAAAAGGTAATTGGATTACCTAAATAAACCTAGTTGAGGAGCCCTCTTGATTCTGCCCTTAATTTCCCTATCAAACCAAACATCGACGACAGAATTCTCGTCGGGTTCTCTGACAATACGCTAAAACCACCATAACTTTTGCTACGAAAGTCCAAATCTCATGTTCTTTATCTCTATGAAAAGGTACAGAAATTACCCACATTTTGCGTTAGACTGAGATCCCCTGATTCTCCTTTTAAATAGCAGTTTTAACCAAATTACTACGGACTGCCAGAAACTGACAGAACCATAGGACAGCAGCACTAGAAAATTCATATCTCCCAGACCGTTAATCGGATTGGGGCGATCTTGGCGGCCAACAAAAGCTAAGAACATAACCTACAACTCTCTAGGAGATCCAAACTCCTAATTCTGCCTCTAACCACATGAAATTTACCCCGCAAGCTACTGGACGAATCTGCAATACAGCAGGCAGATTGCAATCTAACCAAAGACTAACCGATATCTCTTCCAAGACTAGTTATCCAACGAGAACAATGTGTTACCCTTGAAGCCGCTGCAGATTTCAAAACCCGGATGGCGATCCCACCTTTTCCTCTTCTCCCTTCTCTTCTCCCCTCCCTTCCTCTTCTTTGGCCGGCTGCAAAGGTGCCCTTTCTTCTTCTCTTGGCCGGCAACAATGGAGGGGATCTTGGAGGGGAGGTTGAGGCGCAAGGGAGGAGCAACTGTGGGGAAGGAGGCGGGGGAAGGGAAGAGGTGGCGGCCAGGATTTGGGAAGTGGGGCGTGGGAGAGGGGAAGGGGCTGGTTCGGCTAGGGTTTAGGGAGGCGCCCCTTCTTTGGCCGGCCACCACAATGCCCACATGGGCCAAGCCCAAGCCCAGGTTGAGGACCAACAGCGATTAACCCCCTCTCTAAGTGTCTAACTGAGAAAATTCCTTAAAGGTCCCTCCCGTAATTCCATTTGATCCTCCCCCGATTAATCGATCTCTTCCGAATAAAATTAATCTCCCCCGATTCAATTCTTATCTCACTTTCGGGATATTACATTCTACCCCCTTAACAGGATTCGACCCCGAATCTAAACAAGACCACAAAAGATAAAACCGAAACTGGAAACTTAGCAACCAGGAAACACACCTGATGTGAACAAGTATGGATAAAGTTCGCGAATGCGAGACTCCAGTTCCCAAGTGACCTCTCTCTCGATCTGCTGCGACAAAAACACCTTGACGTACTGACGCGTTACGCCTTACTCCTTGTCCCAACCTTTCAAGAGTCGCTCGACGGACACGTCTCGAAGGCACGGTCTTACCCGTGGATCAACTGTTCTAAGGAAACTTTACCCTCCAGATTTCTCCAATACTCCCTCGACAACAGGTCAATCAAAACATTCCATGCTACCCGCCAAGACTCCAAATGGTCATAGTGATACGCTAACTCCTAAATCTCCGCAACTTCCAGGAACAACCAATGTACCTTGGGCCAACATTCCCTTTGGTACCAAACCACGAAACCTGGGCATAACATATATAACCCTTGTTCCTTGTATCATTCGATCTCTTCACTTTGACAATGGGCACCTCCTTTAACCCGAGACGCACAACAGAACTTGTTTTAAAGCAACCTCTTTTTTTTCTTTTCTTTTTTTTCTTTTTTTTTTAAAAAAGAACTCAACTGAAAATAAAAGATTCTCATCGCAACCAAGCGTTACCAACTCCTTACCAAAAGAGTTAAATCCGAAAACCAAAAGATTCAACATGTAATTCTTCCACTTTCCAAGTAAGCGGTTGCCAATGAACACCACAAAGGCCAAAAGCACAAAAATCACTCGTATGCCTAATACAACCGTTTCCTTTCTTTGTCTTAACCGAAAAGAACCACACAACCAGAAAAGGAAAGAAAGGAAAAATAAAAATAACAGCACCACTTATAATTCGGCACCTATGAAAGAGACAAGCTCAAATAAAAACCAAGAGAATAGTTCATCAATCGAGAATACAACCTTTTTCTCAAACCTTCTTTAAGAATTTAACTTTCTCTTAAACCATGAGATTCCAAATCATCATAAACGCACTAATTCGTTTCTTTTAGTTTGGCCATCTCAAAGCTATGCTCAAACTGCACGCAAAATCCACGCCTAGATAGAAATACTCTTCCGATTCATAATAACATATTCTGCTCAACTTTCTAAAAGAATTACTTTGACAAATAATTCCCAACACCTCAAAATAGATTTACTCATAATCACCTCACCTTCATCTGTTATGGATAATCAATGTGAAATTCACCACATTCACACTCATTTACTTTACCCAAAGTATTCTATCAAAGATCAACACACTATTCAAAATTCGCCTGCTCATCCACCTCTACACATAATATGGGGTCTCTGTGGTCCTAACATAACATGCAAAGCCCCAAATTTAACCTCCAAGTCTCCTACCATGAATTTCTAGCATAATTGATAGGAAATCCTCGATTCGTTTACTAAAATTCACACCCCAATCAATAATCTCGCTTATTAATATCAACATTCCCACTAATCGAATCGCCTAAAGCAATTTATTTCACCATCCTTAGACCTTCTCTCACCCATATCCATCAAGTTCAGTTACACGACCACAATATACCCATTCACAATACTTTAACCGATTGATCAAGATTCAAACATACTCAGTCACTAACATTAATAAATGATTATGTTCTTGACTGTAGCTATCTTTAGAGATAATCTAACTCCCATAGGGTTAATCATCGAGACCAAGTTATACTTGACAATTACATAACAATCCCTTGTCCCATCATTAACATGTCTAATAGATTTCTCTACTGCTACTCTCTTTAACTTCACCATCAAAACTCTTCTACACAATACTACTAAGTATCCAATTGCGACACTCTAATAAACTCGATCCGATTTCCATACTTGCTATTTGTAATGTTCGGTCAAAAGAACACCAAATCTTGGACTACATCTCGCTATAGGTCCTACTAGTTGCACAACGAAATCATTAGCTCCAAAGACAAATATTCTTTTTAACTCAAACCCTCTCTGAGGATTATTCTAATAAATCGATTTATTACTCCAAGCCTCTCAGACAACTTGACACCTTAAGGTTCACCAAACCATCTACTAGACCACCATTATCTAGATGCCAAATCACAACCGAAGAGACTTTGCAATAGAGTTCGGTTAACCCTTTCTTTGAAGAAGAGACAATTAGAAATAAATTTTCAGCACAAAGGAAAACGTTACCACTTACAGTGAGTTACAAGATCAAGAGAAACAATCGATAAAGCGTTTCAAAACCAAAAGATATGATCAAAGTTGAGGCGCACGTCCCACAATCGAGAATATCAAACCTCGACGAGAATAGAACCACCTTTTAGAATTCGGAAAACTCTTATGGGCAAGAACAAAAGTTTTAGACAATCTTCAATAATCGCAAGTTATGAAACCTTACTTCAATCTCAAATACTTCTACTTCACTCGACTTTCGTTGGTTACAGCATCACCATGGCAATTTCGACAAAGAGTATTTGAAGATCACAACACCTAATCCACTTAGGAACTAATAAAACCTCTCAACACGTTACTTTGCTCTAAACAAATTCAGCTATCACATCAACATGAGGTCTGAAAGATCACAAACGCGAACTAGAAACATATTCAATTAATCAATATCTGGCGAGCGATCCAGTCCCTTTATACCACACATTCGATATTATCATCAAAATCCCTTACTGACAATCGCACTAGTAATGTAACAATACACTCTTAGCGAGACTCATCATAGCCTCTTATCCCATCATGAATTTTTCCAAAAGAAACACAAGCCACAAGGTTGAAACAAACCTATTTTATCTAGTTCATACTATCAAATAATAATTTCGCAGAGCACACTATCAAAGGCCACTTACTCATTCATCCACTCAACCATTAGTGTTACTCACACCCGCTCCAACTATCATTAACAATTGTCAATCAGATGTATCATGTGTAATAAAAGGGTCCTACTTCTATTTGTAGTTACATAACCATCTATAAACACAAAATCAACATTTAATAATCTCATCTCTGTACAATGTGGTTTCACAACATGCTACCTCCACATTCGCTTAATGCAATATACATGTTTCAATTTAGCTATTATGTATGATCATCAAATAACCGGTTTATGAAAATTTTCGAATTTGATATCCTCTAAGGCATCGCTCAAACACATTCTTAACATAACCATCACTAATGAGTAGGCTAATCCATTGAGATACATTACTCGTGTTATCCAATAAATCTACCGATTCCACAATCCTAACGATTAGACCAAGTCATCAATATACCACACCTCTTAATAACCCTATTGATTCCAACTAAATATTGTCATACTCATAGTCACACATTTCATCAAGAACTACTAGAGGACAACCTCCACTTAATCAACTTTCCTTGTTAAGGATCTTAGTTAAGATCGATCATGCACACACCGGACTCAACTTGATAACTCATAACACAACCATTAATCTTCAACACTCAAAACACCCAAGAGAGATATGTTGAGTCAAAGCCTTCATGTACTAAAGGACTTGCAAAGAAAACTTTCATTAACGAAACATCAATCGTTTAATAAATAGGTCAAGTTTTCCAATAAGAAAACAAAACTCCCACACAAAGGTCAATCTTGACAATTAGCAAAGTTCAACAATCGCGAGAATAACTCAACGGTTGAGAAAAACAATAATTGATTTACGGGACAAATTAAGCCAATGGACACACACCAATAATTTCAAAGCAACCCAACAATCGCAACCGGATAAGAGTTGATCAAATTCAAATTCAAGGAAGAGAACAACTCCTCTAAAGATTCTCGCTATCGACACCTGTACTAAGATATCCGGGGTAGCACTTCTCTATTCCCACTCCACGAACGGTGGTGTAACCTGGTAAAGCCCAGGGTCACAACCACGACCTTAACCTCTCAACAACGACTATTCCCACTCATAATAATCATAATAATTAATTAATAAGCAGCCAAACTCAATTCATATCAGCAATAATCAAAACGATATAACGGAAACGTAAATGCAAAGATTGACCCATCCCCATCCTACTGTGCACCAGTGTGTCAAACTTTTAAGTTGATTAACATTAGCAATTTTTTTTTAAATAATCTAGTCACCACGGACCTACAGCCCGCTCTGATACCAACTGTAACACCCCAGTTCTTAAAGAGCCTGGAATGCTACTGGAAATAAACTATTCTAGCACAAATACAATAAACTATTCTAGCACAAATACAAATTTTCGGCATAGTCTCCTTTGTTTAATCAACAAATCTGAGAGTTCATTACTATCACAAGGCATAAACAAAATCCTCATAATCAATTTATTCCAAACATGCATGAATATCAAAAGAACCAACCAAGGCTAGTAACCTCTTTATTACAACTAAACAGTAACCTCAACCACGTCATCCATGGGAGTTATTTAAACAGTTCATTTTATTCTAAATTTAGACTAAGCAACAAACGCCTTAAGTATGTGATATAGTGAGTGCATCCACATCTACTCCCTCCCGATCGTATCGTTCCTGCCATGGGTACCTAAAAACACATTAAAGCAAGAGTGAGTCCAACGACTCAGCAAGTATCAACAAGGCTATAAACATGAACTCAAACATAACATCTGTAAACCACAATCTCATTACACTAATCATAGCCAAATATCTCATGATATGCAAACTATGCAATGCTCTTTTGAACTTTATCTCTTTTCGCATTTTACCGGTAATGCGGGGTATACAACCGTCGCTGTATACCCTTGCCTGTGCCCTCTGGCACAGGGACCAAGAGCCTATACACCACATGTATAGGGACCTTTGGCCATCACTTAATGATGGGGACCTCTTTAATTCATAGACCACATTCCACGAATGTGGGGACCTCAAGCCCGTCATCTACATGACGGGGACCTCAACTGTATGTGCTTGGTCACCACGTGACCAAGGCACCTGTATGCTCACAACATGCATACACACCATGATAACATATTCATACGCAAGAATACCTCAAATTCTCACTAACATTTAATCAATAACAACATACAGTGGATCCATTTAACTATACTAGCATGTCATCAAGGTAAGCAGACACATCTCATAATGTGCAAGCATGGCTATGCTATCAAGATACATCACAAACACATGAACCAAACATACACATATAATAGCCGAATACTTGCCTCAACCGCGAGAACGGTGGACGCGAAGAGGTGCTGCCCTGGAACCGCGCTCCCACCTGAACATAAAGGTATCCCAATCTAAGACCAACACGCTGGACTAAGAGCATAAATAATAACACAACAAAACTCGCTAACTCTCAAGTGTTAACAAAATCCCCAATTTCTAGCGATCGCTTTGGTGCTTAACAAAACAACAAATTCTAAAATACATAACTTCCTGCTCAGAGTCCAATTAAGATGCTCTTAGACTTTATGAAAAGTTAATTGGATTACCTAAATAAACCTAGTTGAGGAGCCCTCTTGATTCTCGCCCTTAATTTCCTATCAAACCAAACATCGACTGACTGAATTCTCGTCGGGTTCTCCAGACGAGACGCTAAAACCACCATAACTTTTGCTACGAAAGTCCAAATCTCATGTTCTTTATCTCTATGAAAAGGTACAGAAATTACCCACATTTTTTTGTTATACTGAGGTCCCCGATTCTCCTTTTAAATAGCAGTTTTAACCAAATTACTACGGACTGTAAACCGATGTAACCACAGGACAACAGCACTAGAAAATTCATATCTCCCAGACCGTTAATCGGATTTGGGCGATCTTGGCGGCCAACGAAAGATAAGAACATAACCTACAACTCTCTAGGAGATCCAAACTCCTAATTATGCCTCTAACCATATGAAATTTACCTGCAAGCTCTTGGACGAATCTGCAATACAAAGAGTGATTGCAATCTAACCAAAGACTAACCGATATCTCTTCCAAGACTAGTTATCCAACGAGAACAATGTGTTACCCTTGAAGCCGCTGCTGATTTCAAACCCCGGATGGCGATCCCACCTTTTCCTCTTCTCCCTTCTCTTCTCCCTCCCTTCCTCTTCTTTGGCCTGCAAAGGTGCCCTTTCTTCTTCTCTTGGCCGGCAACAATGGAGGATCTTGGAGGAGGTTGAGGGCGCAAGGAGTAGCAACCAGGGGAAGGAGGCGTGGGGAAGGGAAGAGGTGGCGGCAGATTTGGGAAGTGGGGCGTGGAGAGGGGAAAGGGCTGGTTCGGCTAGGGTTTAGGGAGGCGCCCCTTCTTTGGCCGGCCACCACAATGCCCACATGGGTCAAGCCCAAGCCCAGTTGAGGACCAACAGCGATTAACCCCTCTCTAAGTGTCTAATCGAGAAAATTCCCTAAAGGTCCCTCCCGTAATTCCATTTGATCCTCCCCCGATTAATCGATCTCTCCCGAATAAAATTAATCTCCCCCGATTCAATTCTTATCTCACTTTCGGGATATTACATAAATACAATAAGACATTGCATTGTAAAGTTCTCATGATAATTGCTTAGTCACACGCCTTTGGAAGCGTGCATTGGCCGACATTAAAAGCAAATTATTTCGTGTGGGTAAAGCTGTACAGACTCTCCAGAGTAGAAAACTATTCGAATAGCCGCGTCCGCGGTCATGGACATGCTAGCAAAGCCACTCTAAGTTAGACTTTGTTTTTGGTTTATAAAATGATTTCAACAAATGATTTTAGGATGGTTAATCCTATGGTAAAAATTGGGCGGTTAGCCAAGTGATAGGAGGGTATCCTTCACCATTCAAGCAATGGAGGTTATTCACTATAAAACTACCATTTTAAACACTGATTTTAGTTATAGTATAAAAACTGGCCTTAGAAATTAATATGAGTATTTAACCTAAAAATGCTGTTTATGCAAAATGAACCCTGCCAATATCCTTTGTTTACCTTATGCAAGCATTATCTTTCAATATTGGGTATAACTTGCAAGCACGGTAGTTGTGCTTACTCTTGCTGAATAATCTTTATTCAGGAGAAGACCTCTATCAGGACGGTGAGGATGTTGACGACTAGGCCTACGCCCCCAGACGATTGCCTGTGGCAAGTCGTGTGGTCTACTACTATTTTGTTTTTCGCTGTGTTATTCATTTACTTGGCCTCAGGCCTCTTTTGTAATAAACTCTGAGTTATTATTAATGAAGTGTGTGATATGTTTGTGCTATCACTTTTGTTTGACTGTGTACACTAGAAATCCTGGACTAGTGTATGAACACAGAGAATTCGGCATCCTTCGTTCCCGGGTTCGACAAAAGTGGTATCAGAGCCATATCGACTGTAGGTCGTGGCCTTAGGATTACCTTAAGGACTTATTTTCCAAAACTAAAACTATTTTGAGTCTGTCCAGAGTCCTCTCTCAACCCTTCTCTTTCAAATGGTTACTGACTCATCTCTTTCTCAAAAATTGTAGATGGCCGAGATACCGGATGCTACCTCTCACGGAGTTCTTGCTAGACACTGGGCCAAGATTCTTTGGGAAATGATGCAGCATCTGGAGTACAAGAAGAGGCCAATATTTCAAGGCTACAAGTACAAAGTAGGAGAACGACGTCTTTGAAGGGTAGAAGTGCTGATCTACTCCGTCCTCTCGCCAAACACGGTATTCCACATCTTTCACGCTCCGATCAGACGCAACACCTTCGCCGATGGCATCCAGGATGCAGCAAGAGAGGCAATCCGTCGTCTCCGCCACATCTATGACCACTACCTCAGTGGCACCGGATTCCATTATTACCCGATGCATCTCCCGACCAGACTCGACAGCACCTTCCGCTCCGCCAGGGAGGAGGATTCTCTCGAACTGACGCACCAGGTGGACCTGGCGAAGGCATTGGATTATGCTTACGGGAACACTTTGGAGGACTTGCGTACCACTCAGGATAGCTTGGAGTATGCAAAAGCAAGGCTGAAAATAGCAGAAGAAGTGTTGGCTCGCTACAAGGTGGGCGAGGCCAGCTCTAGTGAGATAGACTACACCCCTAGTACCCCATAGTTGTTTTCCCTTTAGTTCGTACTTTAGTCGCGAATTATGAGCTATCAATTTCCTTTGTGATAGCCATAATCAATCAATAAAATAAATGAATAAAAGGACTATTTTGGATATTTGGTTCTTTATTGTGTGTTTATTGGTTCTTGGGTTATTTTAGATTCATCCTCCTTAGAGCTTCTTCTCTATCTTTTCTAAATCTTTGGAGGATCTAGCAGATGGTGAATATCTGTAGGACAGGCAGTGGCAGTGCCAGTGGCAAAGGAATGATCAGGCGGATCATCAGGCCAACCCCATTCCGCAGCCGCCACCACCACCAGCAGAAGGACCCGACTGGCGCCAGATGATGGCGAATCAAACCCACTTGATCGACCTTCTCGCCCAATCCCTACACAATGCTCAGAACGTTCAAGTAGCCACCACAACAGTAGCAGCTCAGGTTCCACCCCCGCACAACCCAAGGATGAACATGTTCGAGTTCATGAGGATGCGTCCGCCGACCTTTTCAAGCAGTACAGAGCCAATGGACGCTGATGATTGGCTTCGAGCCATTGGGAAGAAACTGGACATCGCACAGTACACCGATCGTGAGAGGGTCCTGTTTGCCTCTCACCAACTGAATGGTCCCGCATCAGAATGGTGGGATAACTACTGCATCGCCCACAATGATGCTCAAACTATCACTTGGACCGAGTTTGTGCGAGCTTTTCGCCACATGCACATCCCTGCGGGAATGATGACTTTGAAGGAGTTCCACACACTCCGTCAGGGCAACCGCACGGTGAACGAATACCTGCACCGATTCAACCAACTTGCCCGCTACGCCCCAGCTGACGTAGCCAAAGATGAGGACAGACAGGAGAGGTTCCTAGAGGGGCTAAATGATGACATCTCTGTAAAACTGATCTCCCAGAACTTCACTGACTTTCAGCAGTTGGTGGACAAGGCAATCCGTTAGGAGGCCAAGCATCTGGAGATGGAGAACCGCAAGCGGAGGATGGCCGCTCAGAGGTTCAACGCGGGAGGTCTTCCCAAGCCTCGCTTCACCCCACCACACCGCCGCAACGTGGAAGATTCCAATCTTCTGCATCCCGAACTCCAACACCGCCACAGCGCCCCAACACCTCCAGCTTCCGCAACACCTCATCTGGAGGGCAGTTCCAGCAGAAGCACTCCACTTCCTCTGCTTCAGGAGTTACCTGCTTTCATTGTAACGAGACAGGGTATTATGCCAACAAATGCCCGAAGAAGCAGCAAGGTGTGACCCCAGCCAAGCCAACCTCAGGAGTTCCAACCACTAGCGGCACCACAAGGCCAACGGGCCAGTTCACCAAGGGATGGGTAAACCATGTCACTGCAGAGGAAGCCCAAGCAGCACCAGATGTTGTTCTCGGTATGTTCCTTGTTAATTCAATACCAGCATCTGTCCTGTTCGATTTTGGAGCTTCACATTCTTTTGTTTCCAATAAGTTTGTAGAAAAATATGGGTTACCTATATCCACATTAGCCAATCCCATGATAATCCATTCCCCGGGCTCGGAAATGAGAACCAGTTCTCCATGCCCAAATCTTACCCTGGAAATATCCGGAGTATCTTTCCTAGCAGACTTGATAGTCTTGCACTCCCAAGGTCTGGATGTAATTCTTGGAATGGACTGGCTAGCCAAGAATCATAGACAAATAGACTGTGCCAATAGGTCTATCACCCTCACCAATGAACAGGGAATTTCAGTTGAATTCAAGCTCAAGACCTGCACCGGAGGAAGTTCCATCCTCACCAGCTTGAAGGAAGTAAAACTTGAAGACATACCTATGGCACGGGAATACCCCGATGTCTTTCCCGATGATCTACCCGGCATGCCACAAGATAGGGACATAATGTTCCTAATTGATCTAGTCCCCGAGACAGCTCCAATCTCGAAGCGGCCCTATAGAATGCCATCCAACGAGTTAGCAGAGCTAAAGAAACAAATCGAAGAATTGCGAAGCAAAGGGTACATTCGACCTAGTTCTTCACCTTGGGGAGCACCAGTACTATTTGTCAAGAAGAAAGACAATAGTATGAGAATGTGCGTGGACTACAGATCACTCAATGAAGTGACGATCAAGAACAAGTATTCGTTGCCTAGGATTGATGATCTGTTTGATCAACTAAAAGGAGCAAGTGTCTTCTCGAAGATTGATCTGAGATCCGGCTATCACCAACTGAAGACCAGACCAGAGGATATTCCGAAGACCGCTTTCACCACCAGATATGGACTGTACGAGTTTACAGTAATGTCTTTCGGTTTGATGAATGCCCCTGCTTATTTCATGAATATGATGAACAAAGTGTTCATGGAATTCTTGGAGAATTCTTGGATAAGTTTGTGGTTGTTTTCATCGATGACATTCTTATCTACTCAAAGGAAGAAGAAGAACATGAGAAGCACCTCCGAATGATCCTAGACAAACTCAGGGAACATCAGTTTTATGCCAAATTCAGCAAGAGCAAATTCTGGCTAAGTCAAGTGGCATTCCTTGGACATATTGGGTCAGTAGGAGGAATTGCAGTAGATCCTGCCAAGGTCAAGGCAGTAATGGATTGGAAGCAACCGGATCAGTCACCAAAGTGAGAAGTTTCCTTGGACTAGCGGGTTATTACCGCAGGTTCATCGAAGGTTTCTCAAAGCTTGCAAGACCCATGACCCAACTTCTGAAGAAGGAAAAGAAGTTTGAATAGACAGACGCCTATGAAGAAAGTTTTCAGGAGCTGAAAAAGAGGCTAGTCTCAGCACCGGTATTAATTCTACTGGACATCCGCAAGGATTTTGAGATTTTCTGTGACGTATCCCGTCAAGGCCTCGGATGTGTACTGATGCAGGAAGGTAAAGTTGTGGCTTACGCATCCCGGCAATTGAGGCCACACGAAGGGAATTACCTGACTCATGATCTTGAGCTAGCAGCAATTGTGCACGCTCTGAAGATCTGGTGGTATTATCTCATTGGTAACCGCTGTGAGATCTTCACGGACCATAAGAGTCTAAAATACATCTTCACCCAATCCAAACTCAATCTCCGACAGAGAAGATGGTTGGAGTTGATAAAGGATTACGACTTCGGAATTCATTACCATCAGGGCAAAGCCAATGTGGTGGCAGATGCCCTGCGTAGAAGGACGTATTGCAACACCATCTTGGTGTAGAAGAATCAGCCAGAATTGTATGAAGAACTGAAGCACTTGAACTTAGAGATTGTCAACCAAGGTTGTGTGAACGCCTTGGAAGTTCAACCAACTCTTCAGAGTCAGATCAGAGCAAAGCAGTTAGAAGATGAAGACATCAAAGAAATTAAAAAGAATATGAGAAGAGGCAAAGCCCCAGGTTTTTCTGATGATGAGCAAGGAATAGTTTGGTTCGGATACCGCATCTGTGTACCCAATCAACAGGAGATGAAAGATTCGATTCTGAAAGATGCTCATGAATCGCCATACTCTATTCATCCTGGAAGCACCAAGATGTACCAGGACTTAAAGGAAAAATATTGGTGGGTCAGCATGAAGCGCGAAATTGCTGAATTCGTCGCTCGTTGTGATGTTTGTCAGCGAGTCAAGGCAGAGCATCAATGACCCGCTGGTCTGTTGCAACCAATACCAATTCCGAGTGGAAGTGGGAAGAAGTTGGTATGGATTTCATCACCGGACTCCCTAGGACCCAATCAGGATATGATTCCATCTGGGTGGTAATTGACCGGTTGACTAAAGTAGCTCACTTTATTCCAGTCAAGACCACCTACCAGGGCAACAAGTTAGCAGAATTGTACATGGCCAGGATCGTCTGTCTACACGGAGTACCCAAAAAGATCGTATCCGACAGAGGTTCCCAGTTCACCTCTCGGTTTTGGAAGAGCATGCATGAAGCCTTGGGAACCAGACTCAACTTTAGTACGACCTATCATCCCCAGACAGATGGCCAGACAGAACGCACCAACCAAGTTCTTGAAGATATGCTTCGAGCCTGTGCCTTAGACTATGGGAAAAGTTGGGATAAGAATCTGCCATATGCAGAGTTCTCGTACAACAATAGCTATCAAGCCAGTCTGCAGATAGCTCCGTTCGAAGCTTTATATGGTAGAAAATGCAGAACCCCGCTCCTTTGGGATCAGGTGGGAGAACATCAACTCTTTGGACCTGAGTTGATTAAAGAAGCTGAAAGTAAGGTGAAAGCTATAAAGGTATGCCTGAAAGTGGCTCAGTCCCGACAAAAGAGTTATGCTGATAACCGTCGGAGGGAATTAAACTTTGAGGTAGGAGATTTTGTCTATCTCAGAGTTACTCCACTCAGAGGGGTAAGGAGATTCCGAACAAAAGGAATACTCGCACCTAGATATATCGGGCCATACAAGATTTTGGCAAGGCGTGCAAAGGTAGCTTATCAATTGGAACTACCAGCAGCCTTGTTAGCGGTGCATAATGTCTTCCACGTGTCACAGTTAAAGAAATGCCTTCATGTGCCAGAAGACCACACCCTCTTGGAAAGCTGTGATCTTCAAGAAGACCTCACTTATGTGGAGCGACCAATTAAAATTCTGGATGTCACAGAATGTGTTACCAGGAGCAGAATCATCAGATCATAGAAGGTGCAGTGGAGTCACCCCAGAGAGTGAAGGCACATGGGAGAAAGAAGAAGACCTCAAGACCAACTATCCCGACATTTTGCTAACCAAGTCTGAATCTCGGGGTCGAGATTCCCTTTAAGGAGGGTAGGTTTGTAACAGCCCAAATTCCAAATTCCAGTTGAAAATAAAATTTTATTCATTTTGGTGGATTTTTTGAAATTTTTTAAAGCTTTTACTTAATTAATCCAGAGCTAAACGAATTTATTTGCAAAATCTATTACCAAATAATAGTTGAAAATATTTTATTTAAGTCCAAAATAATCCTAGGAATTTTTGTGAATTTTTCTAGAATTTTTGGATTTAACTTACTATTTTCTAAAGCTTTTTTTATTTAACTAGAGTATTTAAAATGCTAAATCAAAATAAAATCCTTAAGCGGCCAATGGGCCAAATCTAAACCGGCCCAATCTCCTTTTCGCACACGCACAGCCCGCTCCGGGTCTGCTCCACCGTGCGCCCAATCCTCACCGTTGGATTTAAATCCAACGAGCAACTCTCACCACACATTTTCAATTTCAGCACGTTTCAACCGTTGGATCCAAACGGACGGCTTGATCTTGAAGACCTCTCCGGGGCGGTTTGAACGTCCCACTCAATCTGGACCGTCTGATTTGAATCCGACAGCTCGCTCGCTCGTGTGTTTATAAACATCAAACCTTATCAACCATTAGATAAAAAATCTAACGGCTCGAACACCACCCAATTCTTTCCTATTTTCTTTCTCTCGCTGACGGTGGGGCCACCATGAACAGTGCTTCATCTCCTTCCTTTCTTCTTCCCCTCAGAGACCTAGCCAAGCCCGCCATTGCCGTGATTTGGAAACCTTCCAAACTCGTCCAAATCCGCTCGGATCTTTCCTGATTTCGCGCGCATTAATGACACCGTATCACGTTGTGCTCATCTCGGCCTTGTCCCTTCCTTCCTCTGCCCAAAATCCCCTAATTCTCGCTGGGAAACCACTCGGGTCTTCGTGCTCTCCACGGCGGCTCGGCCACGCCCGCACCCTATAAAAGAGCGCCCAAGGATCGCCAAGACCTCCTCATCCCGGCGACACCACCCACTTCTTCCCAATCGCCCTCTCTCGCCTGGATTTTGGAGTTTCTCGCCGGCGGCTAAACTCCGGCTCTCCTCCGATTCCGGTGCCACCGTTGGTGCCCCACCTTCAGCACCGCCACCTACGGCATCACCACATCGCTGTGAAGCTTGTGCACTCATCCACTTGTCCCGAAGATCCCCGGAGCTCCTCCTTCGTCGACAACCTCGCAACGTCGCCGCTAAACCTCACTGCCGACGACTATTCCGCCACGCCCTTCCGCTATCTCGGTAAGCACCAGCTTCAGTGAAGCACGCTCATCACGATGGGACCACCCACACTCCTCGCCTCGTCGTAAATCGCTGGAGAGCTCGTCGCCAGATCTGCACCACTATCGGGCCTACGTGGCTCGGCCACGTCATGGCTAGGTTAGCGCCACCTAGGTGCTAACCCAATGTGGCCGCCTACGTGGTGCCACATCATCTTGCACAGCCAGCACCCGCACCCCACCGGTTACTGTTCCGTACACCGAGCCCACCGTGGGCCTGGTCTTTTGACCACGGGCCCACAAGTAAGTCACTGTAGTGTTTTTCTCCGTAGGAAAATAAATCGGCCGAAATTCAATTTTCTCAGCTAATGACGTCAGCATTGTGCAGTAAATAGATTTTTCTTTAGAAAAATAATTCGAAAAATTCATTTAAATTGCAGATTTAGGTTTTAAACTTCAAAAATTTATATCTTTTGCATCTGAACTCCAAATTGGGTGATTCCAGTTGCACAATTTGTATAAAATTATTATCTAGCTAACTAAAAAAATATATTTCAATTTGGAGTTATTTTGAGTTGTCTTTTTAAATTTATTTGAATTTGAATTGAATTTGTCCTATTTTCGCATATAGACTTCGACGACTCCGTAGAGTTTGACCACCCTGAGGACCTAGATTTTCAGGACGTCAACGAAGGCAAGTTATATCATTGATCATGTTGTTCCGAGTATGTTAAATTCATTTAATTCTGTTTTTAAATTACTTGATGCATGCATATGTTGATACAATTATTTTAATGCCCTGTTTTTGTATATAGTTATTCCAATCTTCATTGTATGGCCAATTTGAGTATTGAATATGAATTCCTTGTCACCATTAGACCAAATGCTACTAAAATTAGTCATATGCTTAGCCATGCTTAGATCACACTTATGAATTTAGGAAGGTTGAGCCAAATCTTTTACATACTTATCTTAAATTTGACACTGTGGTATTGTTTTACCACAAAAGGTTTATAAAGAGTATTTTACTCTAAATAAAATAAAAAATGGGTTTGGACTTGGGTGAAATGGATGAATAGTCGGTGCAGGTTTATGCACGGGCTTAATCTGGTTAGGATTAAGGCCTAGGGCTTTATTTGGAAGTCGCTCGAGTCAGTTAAGGATCGGTCTTTGAGCGTATTTTGCTACGCCTTACTGTACCACCACATGTTTGGAGTAGGACAATTTTGGCTAAATAATTTGTGGCGTCTTAGTGTTATTTGTGCTATGTTGTTTGTGTGGGGGTCGGTTAGACAATAGTCCAACCTGGCGCAAGAGGGGGCTCCCGGAGGATGGTTAGTCCAATGGTAGCGAAACCTTAGCGGGCATAAATACAATAAGACATTGCATTGTAAAGGCCTCATGATAATTGCTTAGTCACACGTCTTCGGAAGCATGCATTGGCCGACATGAAAAGCAAATTATCTCGTGTGGGTAAAGCTGTACAGACTCTGCAGAGTAGAAAACTATTCGAATAGCCGCGTCCGCGGTCATGGATATGCTAGCAAAACCACTCTAAGTTAGACTTTGTTTTTGGTTTATAAAATGATTTCAACAGATAATTTTAGGATGGTTAATCCTATTGTAAAAATCGGGCGGTTGTCAAGTGATAGGAGGGTATCCTTCACCATTCAAGCAATGGAGGTTATCCAGTATAAAACTGTCATTTTAAACACTGATTTTAGTTATAGTATAAAAACTGGCCTTAGAACTTAATATGAGTATTTAATCTGAAAATGTTGTTTATGCAAAATGAACCATGCCAATATCCTTTGTTTATCTTATGCATGCATTATCTTTCAATATTGGGTGTAACTTGCAAGCACAGTAGTTGTGTTTACTCTTGCTGAATAATCTTTATTCAGGAGAAGACCTCTATCAGGACGGTGAGGATCTTGACGACTAGGCCTACGCCCCCAGACGATTGCCTGTGGCAAGTCGTGTGGTCTACTACTATTTTGCTTTCCACAGTGTTATTCATTTACTTGGCCTTAGGCCCCTTTTGTAATAAACTCTGAGTTATTATTAATAAAGTGCGTGATATGTTTGTGCTATCACTTTTGTTTGACTGTGTACACTAGAAATCCTGGACTAGTGTATGAACACAGAGAATTCAGGATCCTTCGTTCCCGGGTTCGACAAAATCTCCTCCAGGCTGATGGCGACAGCTTATGGATAGTACCGTTCCTCTGTTTTTGGTTGGTTTAATTGGTGTGTGGACTGTCTTCTTAGGTAGTCCTTGATTTGATACTCTAACTGGTTCTTGCCATCTCCTGATCTTGTAAAGATCGCCCTTTTGTAAACACGTTTTCTCATCTTCTTAATGAAATGGCAGCGCTCCTACCCTGTTTCAAAAAAAAAAACCACGATCCACCTCTCCCATATCTGTTGATATCAATACGAACCAAAATTGCTGCCTTTATAAATAGAGAACCGTTCTTGGGTTACTCTTTCATCTAAAGCCAAGAAACATCTAAACATGCCACGGAGCCCACCAAATCTGACCAGCTACTGATTAAATTGAGCAAGGTTGAAGGCAGAAAGCATCAGCTGCTGCTTGCTGGCCGCACAAAGGGCAGTGTTCACTTCGTGCCGATCTCGCAGGCACCCGACTAGTGACAACACCCAGCCACCCACGAAGCGCAAACTCTCATCCGCTCGTGCGTCCATCTTCATGTGCACTGAGTCCATCCTACAATCCCATAAATGAAAACAATTATGAAAAGAGAGGGAAATTAAATCTAGAAGGAACTACCGTGCAATGGAGGAGAGAAAGAGTTGGGCCAAGAGGAAGAAGGGGTGGAGGCAACCTGGAGTCCTGGAGGCCGGCAACAAGGGCGGGGAAGACGCGGATCTGCATCTCCACCATGGTTCTACGCTGGCATGAGGACCTGGGGATGCTAGGGTTTGGCTGGACCCGTGCGGTCATCGTCTGAGGAGGAGGAGACGCCGTATCCACGCGGGGAGGCGACCGGATGGGGAGGAGGCGCAGGATCCACACGGGGAGGCAGCCGAAGAAGGAGGCGGCGCCAGTTTCGGGGCAGAGGAGGCGTGTAACAGCCAAATTTTGTCCAATTTAAAACTTGCTTGTTAAAAAAAAACTTGCATAAATTTCATGAATTTCAAAAAAATTTGTTGCGTTTCAAGTGTTTCTGAAATATTTGCATTGCAATTTAGGAATTAAAAGCTTTTCCCTTGAGTCAACAATTCGTATATGCAAAAATCTAAAGCTAATAATCTGCAAAATCAGTTCTCAAACCTGATTTCGAATTAAAAATCAATTTGGAAATTTCAAACCAAATATTTGAATTATTTCCTTCCCTCGGGTCGTATCCACCACGCTGCCCAACCGCCGCCTGTCTCCCCCGCTCACTCTCTACCTCATTTGCGTTCGCTGACAAGTGGGCTTTGGCCCCACCTGTCAGGCCGCACGAGAGAAGCATTGTGCTTCTTCCCCCACGTACCAGCTCGCCTCGCCCTCTCGCCTGTCGTATGCATGCATCACACGAACTAGAGCCGCACCAGACCCTGCGCCTCGAGCCTCAAACCCTCTCTCACAACGCCGCAACCTTGTCACCTCACGAGCGCGTCCAACTCACTCGCACACCTTCGCGAGATCTCGTGCCCGAGTCGCTGTGTTGTCATGTTCTTCCCGCTACTTTTCCTAGCTATTTAAGTCGTGGCCGAGCGCGTCATCTTGCTCGCTAGCCTCTCCTCTACGCCCCTACTTTTCCCCTCCTCTTTGCCTTGGGTGAAGAAGGAAGCAAGCCGTGTCGGTCGTCTTCCCCAATTCTGGGCACTGGTTCCGCCTGTTGACATCAATAATTAAGGTGAGCTTCTGCCTCCATTGTCTCACACATCTTGGTGGCCTCGACATCCTCTCTCTAATGCACATCTTCTTCATCATTGTCGTGTCCTAGAGCACGCCATCCCGCCTCGCCATAGTTGATCTCCTTCCTTACTCGGCTTACAGGTAAGCCCTCCCATTCCAACACGTTATAGCTTGTTGCAAACTTGGTAGGCTAGTCAATGAACTGCCTATTTGACCGCACGTAGCTGCACTGCAACACCTTGCCGCAAGCCGCCTTGGAGAGCTCGGTGCGTTGCTTCTCCTTGAGCATCGAGAGCGCCGTTATCTTCGTGTAGTTTGAGCATAGCGTTGTTGACGACCTCGCTGTCGCGTCGTCGCCATCGTTAGGGTTGCCTTGGTATCTGCATTCCACTTTGCTAGTCGCTGGTAGTCACCAGAGCCCCTTCCGCTGGCGTCGAGCTCGCCGAGAGCCCGACCATGGTTGCTTTGACTGGTCCTCTGTTCTGGAGGAAGACGATCTGTAGAGTCGCTGACATGTGGGCCCAAGGTAATTACGTAATTAGGCTAACCGTAGTAGTTAATAGTTAATTTCTATATGATATGTGGGCACTCAGTAATTAGAAAATCTAATTAAACCGTTGGTTAGTGTATGTGTGCATGGCATATGGGCCCTACCACTTAAAACCCGTGTATAGACCCAGTCCGTAGACCAAAGCCGTTGGCATGTGGGTCTCTGGCCCTGTGAATTGTCGGGTGGACCGAGTCCGTGTGGGCTGTGGTCCCATCTGTCAGTCTCTTGGTTTTCCGAATAACGATGGTAAGAAAAGAAATTTAAAACCCGGTTGGACCCACCTATGAGAGATTTTAGATTTTCTGGAATTTTCTCTTGGGACAAACTTTTGAGAGCTTATTCTCCATCATTTTAAATACAAATAATTTGATTTTTGTTTCTAACTTCATATACATTCAAAACCATTCCAACAATACTAAAATCATAATTTTGGGGTTCATTTAAAAATTATTTGAATTTATTTGAGTTCATGTGTATTTATTCGAAGCCGTTATCAATGTTATTTTCCAACTCGTGATATCTTTGTAGTGTTAGTGAGCAAATTAACCCTACATTCTAACGTCGTCGAAGACACCGCGATTGCTTCATGAGTCATGACAAGATCAATACTAAGTAATATCCACTGTTGAGCAAGGCAAGTCCTTACAATTGATCATGTTGAAACTATTTTTCAAATGCAAATTACTTTGCTTTAAAGTATTACTTGTATTTTTATTATTATTTATAATTACTAGGTTAAATGTTGATACCTAGCCATGCCATGTGTTGTTATATACTATTCCCTTTCTTGATTGTTGATAACCCCCCTTTCCTTGTCACCCTAGGCTAGTTATTATATTAATAAATTGTCTTTGGTTAATCAATAATGATTATTGGTCGTGTTTAGACACTGCTTAGCGGTAAAATTGAATATGACCTAAACATCGCCATAACAATACTTGGGATATGATTTGAATCCTAGTGTGGTAACGTGAATTACCACTGGAAACAAAAAAATATTATATAAAATGGTGGAAACTTAGATGAGTGGTTGGTATGAGATCGGTGCATTGACATGCATGAGAGTTGAGTTTGTGGATTGCAAACACGAACTTGCAATAGTTCTTTAACACGAACCCAACTCCAATTCCTAAATGTTGTTCTGTCCCCTCTGTAGAAAGTCACGTTCTAAAATTCATATATTTTAGTACAGGAGTACAAATGAGGTGTTCTTGGATTTCCTTGAAAGTTTATCAATTTCTCCAACTAAACTTAGTTGGTGGGCCTTCCTGATTCGGCCATCTAATACACCTACCAAGCTAATTAACAAAATATCGATTTCATGTCAGGTTCTCTAGATAGTACACTAAAACCACCATAACTTTCAGTAAGTTTGTCCAAATTTTGCATTCTTGAGATTACCTGAAAGATATGACAATTATCTATAACTTAAATTATACTGAGCTCCTCTAATTTTTCATTTAACTGATCGCTCAAATCAGATTACTAAAACCTATCAGAATACCGACAGATTACAGAACAGTCACACTAATAAATTCATAACTTCTGTTACAGAGGCCCGAATAACGCGATCTAGTACTTCATCGAAAGCTAGAGACGTCCTCTACGATTCTCTAGGAGACGTCGACACTGAATTTGCCTGTATCTACAACAAAACATCGATCTAACACGAACTGTCCTGAGCAGGCCTACTTACCGATATTGCTACAACGATTAAAGTTGCATCTAATCCGGGGAAAACAGGGGTTACCCTTGATGAACCGATTGCTGGGCACGAAGAGCACCCACCAGCGATCTCTCCCCATGAAGATGGTCTTCTCCTCTTCTTCTACCTCTTCCTCTCTTCCTTCCCCTCCTTCTTCTTCCCAATGGCCGGCGGCAGGGAGGACGACGCCGAGGAGAGGAGGAGCAGTAGGAGGCGGAAGCATCAGTAGCGTGGCTATCAGAGCACGCATATCCGAGTACACGGCACGTGCTGTAGCACAGGTGGCTAGGGTTTAGTCCTCCCCCTCCCTTGCCTTCTAATGGGCTGCTAGCCCACTTATGGGCCTTGGGCCACTATGGCCAGCTCCTCTCCTCTCGAATATGAATTGGCGGCCCATTTTTCTTCTAAAATTCTGAATTTTCTATCTTATTTCTCTTAATTCTCTCTCAATTTAGTTGTTCTCTCTCGAATATTCTTTCGAATACTTTTGGGGTATTACATTCTACCCCCTTTAAACGGAATTCGACCCCGAATTCTACTCACCCTTAACGCTAAAGAATAACCACAGCTAAGAACTTGCTAATATTACCACGTACCTACTGTGAACAATCCGGAATATTCTCGCGCATGCGTGTCAGGACACAGGATTAATATCCCAAATCCTCTGTGTATTTCTGAACTAGTCCCATGATCAGTAGCTAGTTCACACAGTAAACAAATATGGTAACAAATTCATATCACAACTTTATTATTAAACAACAGAGTTTATTACAAAAGAGTCTTACAAGCTGACAATAATGAACACATCAGAAGACGAAGAACAAGTAGGGTCCAGTTAATCTACCACAGGCAATCGACTGGGGAAGCGGCCTAGTCGTCGAGATCCACACTGGTAGCAAAGTCCTTCTCCTCTGAAATTTTGTTTGCATAAAGCAAGTATGAGCATAACTTCCGTGCTCGCAAGTTACATCCGACAAGTAACAGAATGACATGCATATATGGATGTAACAAAGGATGGCTTATTGGTTGATTTGCATAAAGCAGCACTTTCTTTTAAATACTTGTACTAAGTTCTAAATCAGTTATTCTATAACTAAAATTTATTTTATAAATTCTAAATTTTATAGTCAGATAACATTCACACATGAATGATGAAGGATACCCTCCTATCACATGGCTTCCTGCCCAATTCCCATTTGGATAGAAATCCAAAATCATTTTATAAAGTTATTTGAGAACAAAACCAAAGTCTAACTTTGAGCAGTTCCGCTAGCATGTCCATGACCGTGGACACGGCTATTCGAATAGTTTTACACTCTGCAGAGGTTGTACAGCTTTACCCACATGACAAGACTTCTCTAGTTTGTCCGGCATATATCTATGCCACCGCTCACTACCCTTGGTAAGCGGTCGAGAGCACGTGCTAAGGCCTTTACAAAGCGCCATTCCACCGTAGTTACCCCTCGCTAAGGTTTCGCCACCCCCTTTGGAATAAAAACCTCCGGGTTCGGGCCCCCTTTTGCGCTAGGTGGGACTAACATAAATCGTAACATGACTACCCATTGCATCTGTAGGGAACGACTACGGTGGAACATTGCAGATTAATTAGCCAGGTCCTACTCCCCACACTAAGGATATATGGTGGTACGGTATGGCTTAGCATCATACACTCGAAGATCGCTCCTTAACTGACTTGGGCAACTTTCCCATAAAACCCATGGGCCTCAACCATACCCGATTGAGCCCGTGCATAAACTTGCACCCACCGAACATCCATTATGCCCAAGTCCAAACTATTTTCATTTATTTTATTTTTCAAAGTCATAAACTTCCATAACATACCGATGCCATGCATACAATTTAAACAATAATTGATTTTTGGCTGAAATTCCCCAAAATAAATATGTTTGGTCTATAAGCATGGCTAAGCATGATTTTCTCAAAATTTTCTAGTTCATACTATCGTATCAACTAGGTTTTATCTATGGTGACAATATGATTGTTTCAATTATCAAAATTGGCCATACAAGGAAAATTGGAATAACTAGGTAATTAAAACAGGGAATTAAAATAATTGTATAAACATATGCATGCAGTAATGGTTTAAAACAGAATATAAATAATTTGAAATAATAGGATCAATATGATCAAGGGTATAACTTGCCTTGCTTGAGGTGATGTTGTTTTTCTTAACAGATCACTTGATATTGAGGTGATGTTGTTTTCCTTAACAGGTCACCTAGTACTCTCAAGTACTTTCTTCAGGAAGTGCAAGTGTACAATCACGATGATCATACAGTCAAAATTAATCCTCTTATAAGCTCTTCCAACAGCGTCGAAATCTGACTCTCCGAAGTCGTCGAAATCTAATCGCGAAATAAGCCAAATTCAAATAAAATTCAAATAACAACATAAATTAACTCCAAATTAAATAATTTTGGTTTAGTTAGCTAGATCTTGAATTTATACAAATTTAGAAATTTGAATGGGCTCAATCGGAGTTCGGATGCAAAAGATATGGGCTTTGGAAGATTGGAAATACATAAAATGATATAATTAGGGTTTTTCTGAATTTTGGGAATTATTTTTCTAAAGAAAAATGGCTTTATTGTGTCAGCATGACATCAGCAGGGAATTTCTGAATTAAAATAATTCGGAGAAAAATGCCATAGTGGCTGACATGTGGACCCCTTGGTCCATGGACCAAGTCCATGGTCCGGTCAACGCCCACGGTGGGCTCGGTGTACTGAACAGTAATTGGTGGGGTGAAGTGCTGGCATGCGAGATGACGTGGCGCCACGAGGCTGCCACGTAGGCGAACATGCGAGCGGGAATGGTGAGGTGGCGCTGACCTGGCGCCTACGTGGACATGCCACGTAGGTCCGGTGGATGGCGCGCCACAAGCTTCGAGCTTGCTTGCGGCGGGGGCTCCGGCGAGGAAATGGATGGCACCAAACAAGAGAGGAGGCGTGGGGGTTAAGATGGGCACAGTTTGGTCACCTGAGCTGGCGGCGATAGCCGGCGGCGAGGAGTTATGCGGCGGCGATGGTGTTCCCATCACGCTCTCGCGAAGACGGCCGAGCACCGGGTCGGCGACGATGTGGCGAGGCCGATGGTGGTGGATTCGGGGCCAGAGTGTCGTCGACGGCGGCACAAGGGGCAGCGGACGAAACTTCTGCCGAATCTTTTCACCGACGAAATCCGACCGATAGAGAGCGGGGAAGAAGGGGTGAGTGGTGGGAGTGGGATGAGGAGGTCTTGGCGATCCTTGGGGGACCTTTTATAGGGTCGGAGGTGGCCGGGAGGAGGGGATCGGTGGCGGGATCACGGCGGCGATTGCGGGGCGTTCCCGGCGATTTCGCACGCGGACGAGGGGGCAGATGGCCAGAGATGGGGCGGCGTGATACGGGGGAGTTAATGCGCGCATCCGTGCAAAGAAAGGGGAAGGGAATCGCGGTGATTGCGGAGCTTGGTGAGGCGGCAATGGCGGGCGCGTGCGGGCGTGTGAGGGAGAAGACGCGGGGAGGAAGAAAGGTGTGGGGTCGTCGATTTTTTATCCGACGGTGCGGGGGGGGGAGATAATGTGGTGTGGGGGCACGGTGGCCACTGGATTTAAATCCAACGGTCCTCGTCGGTTAAGACATTCGGTCGCCCGAATGTTACATGGGGATCTGACCGTTGAATCCCGATCCAATGGTGCGGAGAAGTGGGATGGCGTGGGGAAGTGATAGCCGTTCGATGTAAATCGGACGGTGGAAGAGAGAGAGAGAAGAGAATGCGCTGGAGGAGCGGGTCGTGCGGGCCGCACGCGCGTGGAAGTTGGACTGGGCCGAAAGAGATTCGGCCCAAACACTATTTGGCAAATTTCTATTGGTTTTCTAATTGATTCAATTCAGATAATTGAAAAGGGCTTTAGAAAATAGTAAATAAAATCCAAAAATTATGAGAAAATTCACAGAAATTCCCTTATTTATTTTGGACTTAATAAAAATAGTTCCAATTCATAATTGGTTATTAATTTTGCAAAATAAATGGTGTTGGCTTTAAATTACTTAGGAAAAAGCTTTTAAAAAACTCAAAAAATTCTAGAAATTAATTAAATTTTATTTTTCAGATCAAACCAACTGAAACTTCAGGAACTTTAAATAAATTTTAAATTTTTACTTTTAAAACTTCAGAAATTCAAATAAAGCAATGAAACTCTATCAAATTTTAGAAAATCCAATAAAACAATAACTTTTATTTTATTTTATTTTGGTAACAGTACTTTGGGATGTTACAATGCGAGACCCCAATTCCCAAGTCACCTCTCTCTCGGACTAATGGGACAAAGGCACCTTGTCACAAACCAACAACTTGTGCCTCAGCACTCGCTCTGACCTCTCTAACAACGCACAGGATGCTACTCAAAGGTCGGCAGCTTCCACGAAACGTCAAACTTTGGACCTCTTTGGTGCTCACTCAACACTGGAACAAACAAGACGATGCGTACTCCGCGCATGGACTCGGTACGGTCCTAGAGATACGCCAATCTACAAATTTCCGTGACTAAGGAATCTATCCAACACACCTTTTGTTAAACTTCCTTTTAGTACCGAAGTCCACCGTCTGCACAAAACACATGAAACTCTTGTTCCAACTCTCAGTCGATTACTTTACCTATGCAAGCAGCATCTCCTTTACCAAGGGACGCACAAAGAACTCGTCTATCAACTCACTTATCCGGAGAACTCAACTGAGAACAAAGGGGTCAAAATGAATCCAACTGAAAACCATCTTCTCTTAGAAGAGCCCAATCCAAAATCAATGGATTTACCACGAAATCTTTTCCACTTTTCAAATAGGTAGTTTAGAAATAAATGCCGCACAAGCCAAAAGCAAAATCACTCGAAAAACTAGATTAACCATTTCGTTTTTTTAACTAGGAGGAATCGCACATACCGACAAGAACCAACTCAATTTTGTAATTGACATCCGTCATAACCATATAGTTTAAGTAAGAACTAAGGGAATATCTCACTATCGAAGATTACACGCTTTTTCACAATCTTTCTTTTAAGAATTTAACTTTCTCTTAAACTATAGGATCCAAATCATCGCATAACACATTAACTCATTTCTCTTAAATTGACAACCTCAAAGCTATGTTCTACCGAAGAAAAAATCCACACTTATGCAGGGAGACTCTTCCAATCTAAAATATCGTACTCTAGCCAACTTCTCGAGCGAATGAATTACTTTGACAAAATAATTTCCAACACAATTCAATATAGATTTCACCCACCATCACATCCCTCAATCCGTTAAGAATAAACAATTTGAAATTCACATCACACACTCTCATTTACTAGCCCCAAAGGGTACTATCACTGATCATCCCACTACTCAGAATCCACTCTTATTCTACCAATTTTACACATAATCATTGGCAACCAAGGTTCTAACATAAAAAAAATGCAAAGCCCAAATTCAACCTCCAAGACTCCTACAACAAACTTCTTGTATAAAAGATCGAGAAATCCTCAGATTCATTCACTAAAATTCTCACACTCTAAACATTCTCAATCATTATCATCCACATGTAAATGTTTTCTCGACCAAATTATCTTTTAAAAGGATGGTATCTCCCCAAAGGTTATTCACTAAAGCCAGGATATACCTGTCGACAACTCAACCTTACCTACTATCCCATCAATTGACATTACGGTTAGATTACTTCGCTAATCCTACTCTCATTAAACTACACTGTCATAGATCACCTACCCAACCTTGCAAAAATCATCCAATCCCGATACTCTAACACATTGATCAAGCTTCCAGACTTTCGATAATCCCAACATTCCAACATGAATGAAGGTTCTTGGATTATAGTTCGCTGTGGGTTTCGCTACTTGTAACACTAATCTGTTTTATTTCAACGACAATCGTTCTATTTAAATCAAGTTCTTCCCAAGAGTTATAGGACAAAACCAAATCACTTTCAACTGATCTTCAAATAGCTTGGCCCTCATAATTCTCACTACGATCATTTACTTGATCACCACCAATCAATCATCATATTACACTCTATAAGACCTTGCAACCCAAGTCAGTTAATCTTTTCTAAATGGGAAAGAGCAAACAAAGACAAGTTTTAACACACGAGAAAACACTACTCCTCACAGTGAGTACGAGACCACGAGAAATAGTCATATAACATTGATCTCGAAAAAACAAAAGACGAGACCACAATTGAGGGCACATGTTCCACCAAAAGGGAGTTTCAAACATTAATAAATCACAATAAAACATTGTTTTTGAAACTCAAGAAACACTTAAGCGGCAACGATAAAATAGTTACAGGTTACAATCCTGAACTCCAACCTCAAATACTTATGGTACATTTTTCTTTTTTTTTCTTTATCAGAGAAAATAATTTCCTTTGATTACATCATCACTTGCCAACCCAAAGAAGAATTACTTTTTAAAACAATTCACATTAATCACTTAAGAACCCATTAGAACAATCTCACGCATAGCCTTTTCTAACAATTTCAGCTACCACATTAAGCATGAACTGCCAAAAGCTCACAACTGCAAAACCCCAAACTTTCCATTTAACCGATATTACGGGAGGCGGTCAAATTACTTTCTTTCTAAAAGAATCATCATCATTCCCACAAGTCACAATCCATTGTAGACAATCTTATTAACATCAAGAATAATACATTCTTAACACGAATCACTATTGTCTACTCTTCCATTAATAAGCCCCCAAAGGCTCACCAAATTGTTACATACCACTTTATCATCTCATCCTCAATTGAGAGTATACCAAAATCTTCAACCTCGCTACAACAACCACTTTATTTTTTTAGAGGGAATCTACTACCCAACTTTAAAGGTTATACCAAGACCCTTTCATCAAGGGCATACTATAATCTGACAACTTTACCATCATGCAAACACGGGTCTCCGATTAAAATCCCATCATAAACCTCTCCAAGAGAAACACAAACTACGAGGTTGAAACAAACCTCTTTTAATAAGATCATGCTATCAGAGACTACTTATTCACTCATCCACTCGACCATTAGTGTTGCTCAACACCCACTCCAGCTATCATTAGCGATTGGCAATTGTATTTGTCACGTATGCAAATAGGGTCCTACTTCTATTTGCAGTCACATAACCATCTATAAACACAAAGTCAACATTCCACTTTATGCTCAGGGTTTAGCGCAAAATATAGTTAAACATTCCATAATATCATCTCCTGTAAAACAGGGTTTCACAAGTTGCTACCTCAACATTCATCTAATCCGACATACATGTTTCAATCTAGCCAGTATGTATGTCCATCAAGTAACCAGTTAAAGGAAATTTTCAGATTATTATCTACTAGGACAACAGTCAAATGCATCCTTATCTCTCTCTTCCTACACAATTAAATTTATCCATTGAGATCAAGTGATCCAACCGGTTTAGCAACCCAAACAATTTTTAATGATCAACCTTCTCATCAAGTATTTACTCTATAACATCTCATTAATCAACTCCAATTCCAAAGATATGGGTTAAGACAAATCAGGCACGACACTGCAGACCTTATCAATGAACTTCTACGTTTAATACCTCTCGCTAAAACATATCAAGACCTCACAAAAGGACTTTAACTCCCTTCGGAAAAAGAGGCATTAACTTCAAAAATCGAAATAATCCAAAAAAAATACACAAAGCCAATGCTTTCACATGATAAAGAACTTGCAACAGAAAACTTTTAGTATCCTGAATACCAAGCGAATAAAAGAATCAGATTCTCCAATAAGAAGGGCAGAACTCCCAAGATACCAATAGAGACCAAGTGAAATCCCAACAAATTTCACCATCCGCATCTGTACCCAGTATTGGTCTAAATCAAGCTCAAGAAGAGAACAACTTTTCTAAAGGAATTCACCCACAGTACCTATAGCTATGGTACTCGGGGTAATCACTTTGCTAATCTCAAACTACGAACGGTGGTGTAACCTAGCAAAGCTCAAGGCCACAACTACTACCTCGACCCCTCGACAAACTCTACCATTACTCATAATAATCATAAAATCATATTATAGGTATATAAGATCATCCCATAACAGAAATCATCAATACAACATAACAGAAGCGTAAATGCAATGCTTGACCCATCCCATCCTACTGTGCACTAGTGTGTCAAGTTTTAAGTTAATTAACCATTAACAAATTTTAACAAACTAAGTTACCTAAGTTTTTAATCTATTCACCACAGACCTAAAGCCCGCTCTGATACCAATTGTAACACCCTAGCCCAACATGAGCCTGGAATGCTACCGATGAAACATTAACAAAGCTAATCTAGGACAATTTACTAAATTTAGGCAGAACCTCCTTGTATAGTTAACTATACAGAGGTTCCAACAAAAGTAAGATTATCAAAACTAAATCTTTCAAAACCCAGTATCATCACTAAGCATTAAAAAAGAACGCTAATCAGCTAGAACATGATCAAGGTTGTCCAAATTATGTTACTCGTCATTATTACAAAGACTCGATGCATGAAGCATAACCATAATCAATACTTAAGCAGTTTGCTTATTTATTAATAGATATTCTAAAAATTTAATCAACTTTTAATGATGCGTGGCAGTGGTGTGAATCCAACTCAAGTCTACTCCCTTCTATGCATGTCGTTCTTACAAAGATACCTAAAACACAACAAAAGCAAGAGTGAGCCTAAAGACTCAGCAAGTACCAAAAATGAAACATTAACTTCACAATCACAACATCAACATTCATTTCTAAAACTTTGCTCGGAAACATATCTCATGATGTATGAATGCAGATGTGCAATGTATCTTTTCTCTTTTTCACTCTTTTGCGCATTACACCGGTAATGTGGGGTATGCAACCATCGCTGCGTATCCATGCCTGTGCTCGTAAGCACAGGGACCAATTGCCCAATACTCTGCAAGTAAAGGGGACCTTAAGCCCACACTCCACAAGTGTGGGGACCATAAGCCCATCATTTTTTTGATGGGGACCTCTTCTCAATGCCCACATTCCACGAATGTGGGGACCTCAAGCCCATCATCTACATGACGGGGACCTCAAATATGCATTCCTGATCACCACATAACCAGGTCTTATGTATGCTCTCACAGTGCACATGAATAATTACAGTTTTGCAAAAACCATGAACAACTTCAACACCATACATGAATAACAATCATTCGTATCATAAGCATTCATCATTTTTAACCAAAGACATATCACACTATCAATCAAACATGGCTAATATATATATATATATATATATATATATATATATATATATATATATATATATATATATATATATATATCAAATACTAGCATGTATCATAAACATTCATCATCTTTATCCAACATATCACACTATCAATCAAACACAGCTAATATATATCAAATACTAGCATGTATCATAAGCATTCATCATCTTTATCCAGTTTATCACACTATCAATCAAACACAGCTAATATATATCAAATACTAGCATTCACTGTCAAACCACCCATAATTACTCTACCAAACATAGTACTTGCCTTAACCGCGTGAGAACGGAGGATGTGAAGAGGGTGCTGCCTCCGGGACCAGTCCCCCACCTAAATTCATTAAAACCATACTAAGACAACAGTAATGGACCAAACAAACTATAAAAGCAAACAAGAACTTGCAATAGTTCTTTTAACGCGAACCCAACTCCAATTCCTAAATGCAATAGTTCCCGGCAGCAGGGAGGACGACGCCGAGGAGAGGAGCAGTAGGAGGCGAAGGTACTGTAGCACGGCAGCTGCTATAGCACATGTGGCTAGGGTTTAGTCCTCCCCCTCCTTTGCCTTCTAATGGGCTGCTAGCCCACTTATGGGCCTTGGGCCACTATGGCCGGCTCCTCTCCTCTCGAATATGAATTGGCGGCCTATTTCTCTTCTAAAATTTTGAATTTTCTATCTTATTTCTCATAATTCTCTCTCAATTTAGTTGTTCTCTCTCGAATATTCTTTCGAATACTTTTGGGGTATTACAAATTTTCTTTGCAATAGAGTAATATATTGTATAGCAATTTGTCAAATTTGTTTTTATTTGTTTAAATAATAGCGAGACATCATTTATAAACATAATTAACATCCTAGAGGTGACTTCCCAATAGCCACCATAATATAGCACGAAATACCTATTCGTACCACCCGATTTCAAGTTTTATCGAAAATGTTATAATATAACTCTTGCAAAACCTAACCAAACGTGTCCATAACCTAGGACAAGGCTATTCGAATAGTTTGAACCATGTAGCGGTGTACAACTTACCCACATGTCAAACCGCCATTTCGCCAAGCTATAGATCACACTTCCTTAGGTATGCTGGTAAGGCTAAGTCCTACGAGACATTTCTAATATAATGTATTAACTACGAGCCGCCCGTACGGATAGAAACCCATACGTTGTGTCGGAGTCATCAGTAAAGCCTAGGTCAACTACCCCTCGGGGTAAAGTCTAGGACAACTATGGATGCTCCTCGGTGTGCAGAACCTAGACAGGAACCCACCCCCGCACACCCAACAACAACAGAACATTTCTTTTTAACACAACACACAACCACCTCCTGCGACTCGGAGCTAACGCACGCCAAAGTACTAAGTCAAGAGAGGCCCCATAATCCTCTGATGTGGTTGCACGCAAAAATGCTTGGATAGTGTGACACAAGATGTTTGGTCCTTGTTGAACTAGGCACCAACCACACACCCGACAACACACCATCAACCATATGCCCAAGTCTAAATCTTTTTATCTTTAGTTTTAGTTTTTCAAATACAATACATACATGAGTATCTTGACCCAAGTATTTAAAGTGTTGATATAATGACCATCGCCGAAACGATGATCCCCATTCTACCGTTCTAAGCATTACTAAGCAAACCGACTCGTATGATACATATATATAAATGACCATAGTCCACCCATCAGACTCTAAATCATTAGCAATAATCTAACTTAGGCTTAGTAGAAATGAGAACATTTACCTACAGCTCATGCAACTATTTAGATTAACTACGAGAATTAATCATCAAAATAGCACATGCATACATACATTTCTAATTAAGATAATTTATATCAAAAGTAATAGGAGCAATATGATCAAATGGGGGGAGGGGTTGCTTGCCTTGCTGTAGATATTTAACTTGCCACAGAGGATCACTCTTGTAAATAATAGAATCGTCGAAATCTAGCGAAAGAATCGAAAAGAACCAATAAGAACGGATAACGCCGAATAAACTCAAAAATTCAAAATCATCCAAAAATCATGAAATTTACACAGAATGTAAAGCATGATTTTATATGAATTTAGAAATAAAAATCACTTGATTTGGATTTTGCATGCAAAAGTTATAGCATAAACCATTTCTGTGGGAAGAGAAAAGCCAACAAATAGCCTCTGTTTATTGCTCACTGATTCGACAACACGTGGTCAAAAGGAGGTTTCGACTACATCCTAGTCGAAAAGAGGTTTGACTACACCTAGTCAGAAAGAGGTTGAAAGTGGTCGTACATGGTTGCAAGTGGCTTGGCACCGTTAAAGGGCGACGGCGGCATGACTTGGAGCGGAGGTGGAGCTATAGTGACAACGACAACAGCGATATGGTCACACAACGTGCCATCTAACACGCGCACTAGCACTGGAGGTGACTAGGACTATACCGGAGTGGAGAGTGGTCAAGGAGCGCGTTGGAGATGGTCCAGCAACGAAGAACCAAGGCGACGGCGGAGCTTCACCGAGGAGAGGTTGGCTCGGGCTACAAGGAGGGAAACGAGTGGTACAGGAAGCTCAGGTATGGCTCTGAGATGGTACAAAAGCAAGCAATTGAAGAGTGGAGCGTCTTACCGGAGTTGGGGACGAAAGGGACTGTTTTCAGCCGGAGATGATAAATTCCAAATTGCATTGGTTCCTGTGAACCAAAACCCAATTAAGTTAGAGGATAGGGTCCTTGTGCTTAGGAACACAAGATGACATGAAGAGGAATGAGCAGAAACCCCTGCGACGGCTGGAACAGCTTTGGGGGTGATGGCGGCGTCTTGGCCGTGAGCTAGAGCTCACTATCTAGCTCTCGATTTTGAGGAAGATAGGGAAATGCTCAGGGGTGTCGAAAGGGAGAAGAGGGCACCCTAGGGAGCTTCTTATAGGGGCTGGGGCAGAGAACTCATGACGAGAGGCCGACGGGGTGAGCTAGGTCCATGGAGTGCCACCGAGTGACAGGGAGGTGATGGTGAAGTGACGGGGGTATGGGCGAGTGCGGAGGACGCGGGGAAACCATGGGCACTCGTCGCAAACCATAGGCGGGACTGTTGGTGCTAACGCATTGTAAGATCGAAGAGGCCGACTAGAGGGAGGGTCAATAGGTGGTTTAAAAAATCTTTTGGCTAAAACCAATTTATAATGAGGAGGCTAATAATAATTCAGTTTTGCACAATTAAAGCCTAAATCAAGTAGTCTTTACTAAGTGCACCAACAATATAAGACAAATGATAATGATAGCAATCATACAAATACAACTAAGCAATTTAATTTTAGAAATGTAAATTGCAAAGAGTCTGAGACAAGAGAACAAACCACTACGACACAATGATGTTTTCTGTGGTGTTCGGAGACTTGCCGGTCTCCCTTAATCCACGTTGAGATAAGCCCAAACGAATTGGACCGGCTCCACGAATTAAGCCAGCACCTTCGAGGTAAGTCCAAACACTTGGACCAGTTCTCTCAACATGAACCAACACCTCGATCCACTCGGGGTTGCTCTTCCTCCACTCTAGAGATGGCGAGCACCAAACCGCTCACAACCGTCGGGCCTGCTCACAAGCTTCTTGAGAAGATCACCGGACCACGACACCTCCACGTCATCTAGGTTTTGGCAAACACCAATAGTAATAGGCCAAGCCTCTTACTTGACTCTCACTAAGTGCAACGCATGCACAGTTGGACACACAATCTAATTCTAGTTGCAACACATACAACTAGAGTTTCTCCCTTTACTCACAAGGTGCAGCACACGCACAATTGAGAGGAGAAGGCTTGCACTAGCTCAATAGAATGGAAATAGCACCATCAAGTTCTCCCACAACCGGCCAAGGTGGGTATATATAGTTCACACACAAAAACTAGCCGTTGAAAGAGAATCTGCAAAAAACAAGGAAGCCTGGTATGATGCCAACCAATGACCGGTCATACCGCCCCTGCTCCAATGGCTATAAAACTAGCCGTTGGACACATAATCGGTCTGATTGCCAACCAAAGATTGGTACTACCGACATGCGGTAATACCACTGAACAAATGCGGTCAGACCGCTCCACAAAGGAGCAAGCCAAACCAGAAAACACATTCTTTGAAAAAAAAACATACTGCTAACAGGATCGGTACTACTGCCTTACGGTAATACCGCTGAACAATTGTAGTCATACCACTGACCAGGTCTACGACCACATCCACGACCAGTCCTACGACCAGGTCCATGACCAGGTGCCGGTCAAACCGACCAACACATGGCGGTAAGACCGCCAGAATAGGAAACTGGCACACAACCCGGTCAACCTCTCAAGGGCTGGTCAGATCGCCCAAAGACCTGTGGTAAGACCGCCAGAGCAGAGAAACACAGATTTTTGCATTCCGCTTTAACTTAAATTGCAAAACACATTTGCCAATTTGATGCGCGTTGCAAACAAGGAATGAAAGCATGATTCTCAACAAGTTGCAAAACACATTTGCCAATTTTTAGAATCAAGCCACAAGGAATAAGGTACATGGACTACAAACCATTTGCAAAACACATTCACAAACTAATGTCACATGCTACAAGAAACATACATGAGCCTCAACTATTTGCAAACCACATTTGCAAACAATAGCATCATGCCACAAGGAGAGCTAGAGCAAATGGGATTGAGCTATCAACACATGATGAGACTCAAGTTACTAGACAAGACCCCTCTTAATAGTACAACAACCTATACTAGCAATCCGGCCTTCCAACCAAACACCAAGATCGGTAAAAGATTAGGAACACATCCTTAGCCCTAGCTGGTCATACCTTTGCCTTGCACAATCATTTGAAGCTTGATGATGCACATCTTCACTTCAAGACCGGGTCATTGACTTGATAATCATCAACACATGATGATTTCCTATACTTCAAGTACTTGACTTAAATATGCATCAACCCATGATACATTCTTTCACTTGACCTCTATCAACACATGATGGGTCTTTTTTTTTATCTTGATGATCAACTCATGATCATCTCCTCTTCTTGAACATCATCAACACATGATGATTTTCTTCACTTGCCCTCCATCAACACATGATGGGTCTTCTCTTGACTTGATGATCAACTCATGATCATCTCATCTTCAAGATCTTGATATGCATCAACACATGATGCATTCTCTTCTTGAACCTTGACTTGATGATGATCAACTCATGATTATCTCCTCTTCTTGAACATCAACACATGATGATTTCCTTTTCTTGAACCTTGATATGCATCAACACATCTTGCTTTCTTTTCTTGAACCTTGGCTTGATAATCATCAACATATGATGACCTTCTACACTTCGGGATCTTGTCTTGAATATAATCAGCACATGATGATTTTCTTCATCTCAAGTCTTGACTTGATGACAATCAACTCATGATGTTATCCAAAGCCTCCATCATCATGGAACATAACTTATTCATCCAACTTATGGAAAATGTTAGTTCTATCTGACGATTGTCATTAATTACTAAAATACTCCATTAACTCATAATGACGGGTCTAGATTCTTCACGCATGGTTGGAGTGCGCTGGCGAGGGCGCTTGGGCACTGGTGAGGGCATGGTGTCCGCATGGAGATGAAGAAATGCAGCGGGGACCCACCAGTCAGAAGCTCAAGGTAAGAGGCTCGGGTCCAGTGGCGTACGCAAGACAAAAATAGAGGGGGTGCTCATGGGAGAAAACAGTGGTGTACACAGGACAAAAATAGAGGGCGTCCGCTATTAGGAGAAAGATAATATGATAAAATCATATCTCTCGCTCAGTGTAGCATACCATCAAGTCATTGAGTCATTCATGAGAGACTTTGTTGCACAACTCGGCAATGGTGTCATCCGGATTAAAATCAATCTAGAATAAATAACTATGCAAAGTTCGTTTGTCTATCTTTTATAAATCTATAATAAATTGTATATAATCCATGAGTACTAAGTACATATAACTAGACTAGACAAGTAGACAACATCACAAGTTCACAACATCATCTTAACATTCCAATTTTAAGTTTACCAATTACCAGTTTACGGTTTACCTGATTATTGATTACCTTAGCTAGTCAGATGTCAGCAACTCAGCACCGCTCTTGCCTCTTAGTCCTTACTAGATGGTAAGGCGCGCCATGCTGCGCCCGCCAGTTGAATAGATGATATTTGGAAATTATTTATACGGTGTTTGCTATGGCACAATTAGCAGTAGTAGTTTGTTAAGCTAATATGGTTAAGATCAACGTGCGTAGGGCTGATTAATTCTTTTGAGCAATACAGTGTTCTCTATAAACAAAGCATTTAAAAAATTTGATGAAAGATCAGAGACGATAGTTTATGATAACCAAAATAACACTAAAGGTTCATTTAAGCCTACCACTTAAGAACAATACCTTTAAAATTTATGTTATTTGTCACACTGAATTAAGTTGATATTCATTTAAGCCAACCAATTAAGAACAATACCTTTAAAATCTATGATATTTGTCACACTGAATTAAGTTGATATCCAGCTACACAATCAAATATTTAATGAAAATAAACATGTCATGACTGCATTGCATGATGTAAAGAGTTACAAATGCATCTACAGTTAGGGAAGCCTATTAATCAAGGGAGTGATCCAATAATTTGCCAAAGTAATGGTGGAAGTGCACGGCATCATACTATTCCTTTCATCCCAACTAAAAACTATGAACAGTTTAGAATGATTGGTATAGGACGAACAGTACATCACGAAACATACCAGTATGATGTTTTGCTACACCATTAGTCTATACGCACACGGATTGAAGCGGAGCGGCGAGACCGAGAGGGCACGGGACGAAACGCAAGGGAACTGCATCTTCCTTTGTTCCTCAATCCTCAGTCTCCTCAACACCTCAACTGGACAACTGCTCAATCTCTTCCTCACATGCCCCGGTGCCCGACTGCCTCAACCTCACGTGCCTCCGCTCGCGCTCGCCCTCGGCTAGCGGTCGGCCCGAAGCCCCCAAGTCCCAAGTCCCAACTGCATAGGGCCTACGCGGCAGGCGCGCCGAGGCTCACCCCTCGCGCTCGCGGTAGGCCCCCAACCGCCCCCAGCCGCGTTCGCCCCCAGGCCCTAGTTCGCCGCCTCGCCCCCGCCGTCGCTGTCAGTCGCGTGCCCAATTGCCCAGGTGGGATAGAATTAGGGATTTGGGGGAGTGGGGATGGGGAATTAGGGATTTGGGGAGTGGGGAATGGAGAATTAGGGAGTTGGGGAGTGCGAAAATGGGCTCGACGATATTGGATTATGGAATGAATGTGGCCCAAACGGCCCAATGAGTTGCTTACTGTCTTCCGTCTTCCAGTTCTAGAGTTCTTTATTCTTCAAAAAGCTTTGTTGCTCCCCTTCCTTCCTTCATGGCGCCAATCCACCAGCTGATGCTTTGTGCACCTGTGTAACATCCCAAAGTGTTGTTACCAAAATAAAATTAAATAAAGTTATTGTTTTATTGGATTTTCTGAAAATTTGATAGAGTTTCATTGCTTTATTTGAATTTTTGAATTTTTAAAAGTCAAAAGTAAAAGTTATTTGAAGTTCTTGAAGTTTCAGTTGGTTTGATTTTAAAAATAAAATTTAATTAATTTCTAGAATTTTCTGAGATTTTAAAAGCTTTTTGCCAAGTATTTTAAAGCCAAAATAATTTATTTTGCAAAATTTATAGCCAAATTTAAGTTGGAAATAATTTTATTAAGTACAAAATAAATAAGGAAATTTCTGTGAATTTTTCCATAAATTTTGGATTTTATTTGCTATTTTCTAAAGCCTATTCGAATTCATCAGATTAAATCAATTGAGAAATCATTTTAAAATCCCTAAATGGGTCTTGGGCCAAATTCTCCCGGCCCAACCCATCTCCTTCTTCGGGCCATTCCCTCCCACGCGTGCTCGACCCACTCTTCCGCGCGTTAAAAACCCCAAACCCATTTCCACCGTTGGATCGGGATTCAACGATCGGATATCCGTGTAACGTTCGGGCGAACGATCGTCTCAGTTGGTCGTGGCCATAGGATCTAAATCCAACGGCTGCCATGCATTTGCTACTTTCCTATTCTTTTTCTTTCGCTGACGTGTGGGTCCCACTTAACCTCGTCATCTCCTACCTTTCTTTCTTCTTCGTGCAGACTCCGCTCAGCTCCGCCATTGCCGCACACGGGAAGCTTTTCAAAACCGAGCAACACCGGCATTAAGCCCCACGATCCCGCGCGCACCTAAGTCGCTGTGTCAACCCGCGCCCGTCACGTGCATCTTCCCTCCATTCCCGGCCTCGAATCCCCGTGATTGCGCCGGAGACCTCGCACGGCCTTCCTACGCTCCACGCTACCTTGAGCCCGCCCGCAACCCTATAAATAGTGCCCCAGCGCCGCCTTCCTCGTCTCATCCCGGCGGCACCACCCATCGCTCCCCTCCTCTACCATAGCATCGGGATTTCGAAATTCTTTGTCGGCGGAGAACCTTTGGTTCTTCTTCGATTCCGGCGAGACCGTCGCCGCTTCGCCCCCTTGGTCCACACCTCCGGCTTCGCGACGCATCCGCAGACATGGGGCGCACACCCACTCGGCCCAAGGATCACCGGAGTCCCTTCTCCGCCGTCAACCCCGCACGCGCCACCTCCAAAGTTGTAACATCCCAAGTTTCAGACTTGTGTTTCAAATGTAAGAAAATGGGTAGAAATTAAAACTTTTTATTACATCTTGTATTTCCTGTATGCCCTGTACATTTGTTGTAAAGAAGTTATGGAAATACAAAAATCACAAGTCATTTTAGCCATCATCTTATTCTTCAAAAACATTCTTCGCTAATCTTGTGATCATCTCCTGGAAATATTCTTCCTAAGTTCTTGGGTTGATGTGTGACCCCTCTGAAAAGTTTCACAATTTTTAGAAATTGTTTGAATATTTTTGGAGGTCAGTCAAACCAAATCAAATTCTGGTCAAATAGAATACCGACACCTTGTAAAGTTTTTGGAGGAAAATGTATAGCACAAAAATCCCTGAACAATTTACACAAGGTCAATAACTCAGCTAGCAAGCTCCTGTAAAAATTTCATAATTTTTGGAGTGAGTTTGCTACCTCAAATAAATCCCCAAACTTCATATCAGTTTAGAACCCAAATTTTGAACCCAAGGTCTGAGTCTGACTCGGACTCGAGTCCGACCAAGCCATTGGACTCGGTTGAGCCAGCTCCCTAGATCTCCTCGAGCTCGCTCCTCTTGAGCCGTCGGATTAGAATCCAACGCCCCAGACCTCCCCTGCGCGCTCAGGTCTCCGGAGCTCTCGGGCATCATCAGCCGTCCGATTTTTATCGTGGGGCTCACGACCTCCCCCACCTTCTCCTCTGTTCTTCTTCTTCCTCTGGCTCTCTGTACCGCGCACGTGCGCTGAAAGGGGGCAGGTGAGCAGTGCAGGCCTCCGTCATCTCGCGGACCCCATTAACGGCTCTGAGCCCCGCTTTTGCCCATGTCAGGAGCAGGACTGACCCGCACCTGCTCCTCTCCTCGTTTTCTCGTGCGGCAGCCACTTTAGGTCACTTCGCCATTAGGGCTCCGTCCTCGCGCTACCCTTGACTCTGGGGCTACTTGAGAGCCTCAGTGCCACTCTTGAGTCCTCTTCCGCGCTCTCCATCACCCTTAGCCATCTCTCTGTGTGTTGGGTGCAAACCACCGAGAGCCTCTACCTTCACCATTTCTGGACCTCTGAGCTCGGTGGTGGTGTCGGTGTTCCAGTTCTCCTCCCGCCCTTCTTCTCATTCCCTTTGGGGCTTAGGATCACTGCAAACTTTGCCCTGATACCGGCTTGGGTTGTTTTCCGCAGGAGCGGCCGGAATCGGAGGTTTCGCGGTTTGCGACCGAAAGGGCACTCCTTCGTCCCCATCTCCGGTGAGGTTCCTCCACTCGATTCCCTGGTTCTGGAGCATCCTGAGGTCATCGCGAAGTGCTCCTCATCATTCCTTTTTGTCGATGTTTGCTCAGGAGCTGCTATCGTCGTTGTCTGCCTCATCTCCGGTTGCAGTCTCCGCCGCTGGACCTCCTCCGTGTTCCTTCGAACCCCTCCTGTGCACCGGTGACTTCGCTATAACCTCTTCGAGCTTAAGCACTCGCTAGATTAGGTCGTAGCGGATGTGTTTGTCATTTTTGGTTTTTACCAAAACAGCTCCTCCGCCCCTCTCCGGCTCGTCGGCGATTTAGGCCCGCTCCGCCGTCGAGAATACCTCCACTAGGTTCGCAATAGTATTGCGCTCGTTTGGGTACCTTTAGTTAGCCCCGCCGCAGCCGTGGTCGCCGGCGACGTGCCTGCGAGCAAATCGTGGAGTTCTGTACTTTATCGGGTTTCCGACAAGTCGCCAGACCTCCTCGGTTGCATCTCAACCATTGAGCACCTCCCTAGGACTAGATCTGGACCCTTAGATCTTTTCCGTAAAACCCTTAAGTGCATGACCTCCCCTAGCTTAATCCTGACCTTTGAGACCTCCTTAGGTCGAATCTTAGCCGTTGGATCTGGCTCTGTGAAAAATCTTAACCGCTAGGACCTCCCCTGGTTAGATCCTAGTTGTTCAAGACCTCTTTAAACTCAATCTGAGCCACTAGGGCCACTCCTTCGCAAAAAGACCTCCTCGGGGCCTTTTTGTAAAAAAAAAAACCACCCCTAAAGACCACCCTTGGGGTCCTCTTTGAAAAAGACCACCTCTGGTCTTTTATAAAGAAAACCCCGGATCTCCTCCTCGAGTCAATCTGGACCATTCACGACCTCCCCAGGTTTAGATCTCAGCGTTAGATCTTCTTTGATAAGTCCTTAGTCTCAGGACCTCCCTCCGCGTCGATCTGGACCGTTTAGGACCTCCCTAGATCCAATCTGAGCCGTCCAGATCTCCTCCCGTTAAAACCTTGTCGCGTAGGACCCCCCCCCCCGCGTAGATCTTGGTCATCCAGGACCTCCTCGGTGAGATCCTAGCCATCCAAGTGTCCCTTTGTTAACTTGCCGCCCAGGACCTCCTTCGCTTGATCTAACGGCCACGACCTCCCCTTGTTCGTCAGACCTCCCGAGAGCTCTGTTTTCTTCTTAGTGTTTTGCTGATTCAAATTTCAAAAGTGCATAGCTTTGTCATTTTAACTCCTTTATAGATGATTCAAATTGCATTAACTTTATAATAGAAGGTACTTTAACTTGAGATCAATTTTAGGCTCTGTGCTATGCTAGAAATTGAATTATGTTGTTGTAAAGGTTAAATGAAATATGCTAGTTTTACAACTTAGAAAAATTATAACTAATTAATTTCAACTCCAAATGATGTAAACTCAACTTTGCTATTCTTAGGATAACCTTATCTGCCCACCATAAAAAATTTAGGTTCCAGATCGTTCTAGAAATTTTTGCCATGAACAGTAGCCGTAATTAATTTAATTAGAATTTTTCAGGCTGAGAGAAATTGATTAGGTCATAACTTTTTCATGCTAAGTCCAAATGAAGTAATTCTTATTCCTAAAATTGTCTAAAATCAACCTCTTACTGCTGTATAAATTTCATGGGATTTGAATGTCTTTTGCTGTTGAGTTTTGTTTGGTGTTCTTCGTTCTTGTTGGTTTTATCGCATTTTCGCGTTAGGTTCCGAAGATTATATTGAACCTGAGAATCCTCCTCTGCAGCAAGAACAATTCCAGCAAGGCAAGCAGTTTGATCATGTTAATCCCTGTATTTTTAAGTATTTATGTTGTTTACAAATTCTATGTATGCATTGCTAGTTTGTGTTTAACTATTGTCGTTAGTTGACCTAGTAGATGCATTTCCTTAGGCAAATGATTATCCTTTACTACCATGAGCCTAGGTTATTGCTGTGATTAGAGTTCGTGGATGAACTCTTGTCACTTAGTAGTTTTGCGGATTAATTGCTTAGCCATGCTTAGCTTCCGGTAGAAATGGGCGGTTATTGACTTGTCGATAACCTTGATCACACAAATGCTTACTATGTATCTATATTTCGGCTTGATGCTTTGTTCTATTGCAAAAACCGAAACTAAAAGCAAAAAGGATTTGGACTTGGGCACAATGGTAAGACGGTGTGATTTTTAGGTGTGACTAGAATGGTGCCCAAGTCATTTAAGGACCGAACATCTTGTGAGTACCTGTTATCCAGGCAATTTGTGCGTGCTAACCACACTAGAGGGTATGAGACCTCTCTTGGCTTAGTACTTTGGCGTGTATTGGCTTCGGGTCGCAGGGAGTCGCAGGAGGGATGGTGTTGGGAGCATTGTAGTGTCCGAAAGACTTCACCCGTGATGGGATTTGTTGTCTTTCGGCTTGCAATGTAAGCGTATGGGTTTCTATCCATACGAGCGGCTCGTAGTTAATGCACAAGATTGGAAATGTCTCGTAGGACTTAGCCGTGCCGGCATACCTTCGGAAGTGTGCTTTGTGGCTTAAAGGTGGTCTGAAGTGTGGGTACATTGGTACACCCCTGCAGGGTTAAAACTATTCGAATAGCCTCGTCCTAGGTTATGGACACTCTTGGGTAAGCTTTTCAAGAGTTAGACTACAACATTTTAATTAAAACTTGATGGGTGGTACGAATCAGGGATTCGTGCTATTTTATGGTGGCTATCGGGTTAGTCACCTCTAGGTGGTTACTTGTATTTATCCTTATTTCACTGTATTTCAACAAGAAAACAAATTTGCGAGCTTGCTTTCAAATGTACTACCTTATTGCAACTAAAGTTGGCTTTGTGCAAATGGGACATACAACCTCCACTTAAATAAGCCTGCATGTAGCATATGAATAGGTCTGCTATTCCACACGTCAGTCTTGCGAGTACATTAATGTACTCATTTATCTTGCTTAAATGTTAATTGTTGCAGAGGAAGAATGTGAGCTTGAGGGGCCTCACTTTTGTGAGCTGTGTTGTGGCGATATTCGGGCGACTAGCTTGGCGGCCGTCGGTTGCCTTGTGGGTTGTGTTGGCTAACGGTCGACTTTTGTTCTTAGCCATCTTATGGCGCTTTTGCTTCCGCTGTCATTCTTGTATATTGTGTCATTGGCCGGTCGGCTCTTTTGTAATAACTTTACTTTATGTATGTCGTTATTGAACCTAGTGTTAATTGTTGTATGGAAATGATGTATAATTTTGTGACGATGAGCATGTCTGCAGTGCAGGAAGCACATGTCCATCGAGGCTTAGGATATTTGCTTAGTAATGCTAGAACCATATGGAGGTTAAGTATTACTAGTTAAATACCCCGGGTCCTCACAAAAGTCCTCGCCGCCGCCGTTCCGGTCACGCCCTCGAGCAACCAAGGTGAGCACCGCGATCAGTGGAGTCTCATCTTTCATTGGTACCCCTCGCTGCCGGCGAAACGCCGCCAGTCGCCGGTTCCTTGGAACCCGTGCACCACCTCTGTCCGGCGCCGACGTGGCCCGCCACCTCACCCTCCACCTCAGCGCCACGTCCTCCCCTCAGCCGCATCACCGCTTACGTGGCTGCCACGTGCGCACGCGCCCGCCAACTCAGCTCTAATCCCATCCCCCAACCACCGTGGACCTAGTCCATATGGACCGTGTCGATGACACATGGGTCCCACGCGTCAGAAATTAATTTAATTCTTTTAAATCCCGCAAATCATCTGTTGACGTCATGCTTGCGCAATAAAGCCATTATCCTTTAGAAAAATAATTCCCAAAATTCAGAAAAACTCTAATTCTATCATTTCATGTAATTTCAATCTTCTAGAGCTCATATCTTTTGCATCCGAACTCCGATTTGGGTGATTCAAGTTGCAAAATTTGTATAAAATTGTAATCTAGCTAACTAAACCAAAATTATTAATTTGGAGTTCATTTGAGTTGTTATTTGAATTTTATTTTAATTTGGCTTATTTCGCGATTAGATTTCGACGACTTCGGAAAGTCATATTTCGACGCCGTTTGAAGAGTCCATAAGAGGATTGATTTTGGTTGTATGATCATCGTGATTGTACGCTTGGACTACCTAGAGAAAGTACTTGTGAGTACTAGGTGACCTGTTAAGAAAAACAACATTACCTCAGTACTAGTTGATCTGTTAAGGAAAACAACATCACCTCAAGCAAGGCAAGTTATGCCCTTGATCATAATGATCCTATTATTTCAAATTAGTTATATTCTGTTTTAAATTATTACTGCATGCATATGTTTATACAATTATTTTAATTCCCTGTTTTAATTGCCTAGTTATTCCAATTTTCCTTGTATGGCCAATTTGAATGTTGAACGTGAATACCTTGTCACCATTAGACAAAATGATATTAAAATTAATCATATGCTTAGCCAATGCTTAGATCAAATCTTGTATTTGGGAAGTTTTTAGCCAAATCTTTCAAATTTGATTTAAATTGGTTCTATGGTATTGTTTTACCATAGAAGATCTATAAAATGCTTTTACATGAAAAATAAAACGAAAATGGGTTTGGACTTGGGCGAAATGGATGATTGGTGGGTGCAGGTTTATGCACGGGATTAATCTGGTTAGGGTTAAGGCCCAGGGTTTTATGAGGAAGACGCCCAAGTCAGTTAAGGACCGGTCTTCGAGCGCATGATGCTATGCCTGATCGTACTACCACATGTCCTGTGTGGGCGGGACCTGGCCAACTAATTTGCAACGTTTCATTGTTAGCTGTGCCATTTTGGTGTGTGGGTGTTGGTTAGACAATATTCCCACTTGGTGCAAGAGGGGATTTCTGGCGGATGGTTAGTCCAAACGAAGTGAAACCTTAGTGGGCATAACTACTTTGGAATGGTGCATTGTAAAGGCCTCGTGATAATCACTTAGTCGCATACCTTCGGAAGTGTGTCAGACGGATATTAAAAGTTGATTATCTCTTGTGGGTAAAGCTGTACAACCTCTGCAGAGTGTAAAACTATTCGAATAGTCGTGTCCACGGTCATGGACATGCTAGCAGAACTACTCAAAGTTAGACTTTGGTTTTGTTTGAAAAAGACTTCTTCAAAACTAGTTTATCCAAATGGGATTTGGGCAGGAAGCCATGTGATAGGAGGGTATCCTTTACCATTCTTGTGTGAATGTTAAATTAAGAATCTATAAAATGATTTTTAGTTATAAAATATCTACTTTTGAACTTAGTACGAGTATTTCAAGAAAAAACTGCTTTATGCAAATCAACCAATAAGCCATCCTTTGTTACACCCATGTATGCATGTCATTCTGTTATTTGACGGGTGTAACTTGCGAGCACGGAAGTTGTGCTCATACTTGCTTTATGCAAATAAAATTTCAGATGAGAAGAACTTTGCTACCAGTGTGGATCTCGACGACTAGGCCGCTTCCCTAGTCGATTGTCTGTGGCAGATTAACTGGACTCTACTACATCTTCGTCTTCCGCTGTGTTTATTTTGTTGTTGGCATGTAAGCCTCCTTTGTAATCAACTCTGTTAGTATTTATTAATAAAGTTCTGATATAATTTTGTTACCATATTTGTTTACTGTGTGAACTAGCTACTGATCATGGGACTAGTTCAGAAATGCACAGAGGATTCGGGAGTGTTAATCCCGGGTCTGACAAATTGGTATCACAGCCATATCGACTGTAGGTCGTGATCTAGTTAGAATGGCTGTTAGTTGAAAACTTCAAAACTTATTTTATAACAAGAAAAACAAATTGTTCTCTCCTCCTCTGGGTCATCTATCTATAGCTTCCTTATACATATTCTTTCTCTCCTAATTCTTTCTTCACATTTTATAATGTTAAAATTGATCATCTTTCCCTTATAAAATTTCTATAGATGATCAATACGTTTCCTCCCATTACGTTCATGACCACAAGACATGAAGCTGTCAAGAAAACATCGCCATCCAAGACTACGAACAGAAGAGATGATGTCAGCCAACCATATAGCTTAAGTTCTCAAGGCTCACTCTGTGCATTGAGTCGTTCCACCAAATTAAGAGTCTCGATTAATAGAACGTTGTTGTTCAGTTGGTTCTTTCATTTGGAAGTGTTGTTTTGCTCTATCCCCTTAGTTCTTCGTATTTGTCTCTTTCCTGTCCTTTGTTCTTCTTTCCTAAATCCTTGGAATAACCAACAGATGGTGAACACTCGTCGCTCCGAAAGTGGAACCAACACCAACGATGATGAAAATGCTCCAATTCCTCCACCACCACCAGCAACCAATGGATCAGAATGGCAGCAGATGATGGCCAATCAGAACCGCCTGATCGAACTGCTCTCCCAGTCCATCAACAACAACCCAGCCCGACAAGCTACAGCTCCAACTCCAACTCCACCACCCCAAAGGGCCAGTATGTCAGAATTCATGAGGATGCGACCACCAACTTTCTCAAGCAGTACTAAGCCTATGGATGCAGATGATTGGCTCAGGGTGATCAGTAAGAAGTTGGATATCGCTCAGTGCACTGATCGTGAGAGGGTGTTGTTTGCTTCACACCAGCTCATGGGTCCAGCCTCCAAATGGTGGGACAACTTCAGCATCTCACATGCTGATGCTCAAGCCATCACCTGGAATGAATTTGTGCGAGCTTTCCACCATGCACATATCCCTTCCGGCATGATGACCCTCAAGAAGAAGGAATTTCATTCGCTACGCCAAGGCAACCGCTTTGTGAATGAGTACCTACACAAGTTCAATCAACTGGCACGCTACGCACCGGAAGATGTTGCGAGAGATGAAGACCAGCAAGAAAGATTCCTTGAAGGACTCAATGATGATTTGTCCGTACAGCTGATTTCCCAGGATTATACCGACTTCCAGCAGCTAGTCGACAAGGCGATTCGTCAAGAGGGCAAGCATCAGGAGATGGAGAATCACAAGAGAAAAATGGCTGCACAGAAGTTCAAATCTGGAAGCTTTCCTAAAGCCAGAAGGACTTCATCGTATCAAGACAGGCTCCAGCCAACAACAGACAACCCAATCAACTTGGAGCCCTCCAACACATCTGATGGTGATCAGGCACAGAAGGACCCATCCTATGTTGCAGGCATCACGTGCTTCAATTGCCATGAGATTGGGCATTTCGCCAGTAAATGTCCAAAGAAGCAGCAGGCAGCAAATCCAGCCAACCTTGAAGTCAACATCATACAAGCAAACGGGAAGCAGCAAAATTCTGGACGAGGACGTCTGTACAATATCACAACTCAAGTTCTGTCAGATGATGAGTAGGATGTGGACGACAACAACTCCAGTTGAAAACCTTGTATTCCCAGTTTTCTTTCTAGCCACTCCGAATCTCGGGGTCGAGATTCCTTTTAAGGGGGGTAGTTTGTAACATCCCAAAGTACTGTTACCAAAATAAAATTAAATAAAGTTATTGTTTTATTGGATTTTCTGAAAATTTGATAGAGTTTCATTATTTTATTTGAATTTTTGAAATTTTAAAAGTCAAAAGTAAAAGTTATTTGAAGTTCTTGAAGTTTCAGTTGGTTTGATCTAAAAAATAAAATTTGATTAATTTCTAGAATTTTCTGAGATTTTAAAAGCTTTTTCCTAAGTATTTTAAAGCCAAAATAATTTATTTTGCAAAATTTATAGCCAAATTTAAGTTGGACATAATTTTATTAAGTCCAAAATAAATAAGGAAATTTCTTTGAATTTTTCCATAAATTTTGGATTTTATTTGCTATTTTCTAAAGCCTATTCGAATTAATCAGATTAAATCAATTGAGAAATCATTTTAAAATCCCTAAATGGGTCTTGGGCTAAATTCTCCCGGCCCAACCCATCTCCTCCTTCGGCCCATTCCCTCCCACGCGCGCCCGACCCACTCTTCCGCGCGTTAAAAACCCCAAACCCATTTCCACCGTTGGATCGGGATTCAACGATCGGATATCCGTGTAACGTTCGGGTGACCGATCGTCTCAGTTGGTCATGGCCATAGGATCTAAATCCAACGGCTGCCATGCATTTGCTACTTTCCTATTCTTTTTCTTTCGCTGACATGTGGGTCCCACTTAACCCTGTCATCTCCTACCTTCCTTTCTTCTTCGCGCATACTTCGCTCAGCTCCGCCATTGCCGCGCATGGGAAGCTTTTCAAAACCGAGCAAAACCGGCATTAAGCCCGTCATCCCGTGCGCACCTAAGTCGCCGCGTCAACCCGCACCCGTCACGGGCATCTTCCCTCCATTCCCGGCCCCGAATCCCCGTGATTGCGCCGGAGACCTCGCACGGCCTTCGTACGCTCCACGCTACCTTGAGCCCGCCCGCACCCCTATAAATAGCGCCCCGGCGCCGCCTTCCTCGTCTCATCCCGGCGGCACCACCCATCGCTCCCCTCCTCTACCCTAGCATAGGGATTTCGAAATTCTTTGCCGGCGGAGAACCTTTGGTTCTTCTTCGATTCCGGCGAGACTGTCGCCGCTTCGCCCCCTTGGTCCACACCTTGTAGGTAAAGTTGTACAATCTCTGAAGAGTGTTAACAAACTATTCGAATAGAGGCATCCTCAGTTATGGACATGCTTGGTGATTTAGCCGAAGGGTAGATTTTATAAAACCACTGTGAAAGGGAAGTTGCGTGAAAGAATTGGTTTAAGATGTGTGAACTTTGTGGAAACTTTTGTTACTTATTAATACTATTGTTTCAACTTACGCTTTCAATCATAGACACATGTGGGCTAATCCTGAAATCCGTCTATCTCATAATGGAAAATTATGAAATCCCCCTTCAATCTATTATTCATATTCAATTGCAACAATTGCTTTTTACAAAATAACTATAGATGTCATATCCTTTGGAATAAGCTATCGTCTATAATTGTATTCTATGGTACAACTTGATGAGTACTCCATGTGCTCACTCTTCCTATAACCATCATTCAGACTAAGGATTGGAGGAGTCAACATTTGCTCTAGAAGAGTTCTTCAACGAGGTTGATCGTTAGGTCTTGTTCCCAGTCAGTTGCTTGTGACAAGTGACGGGTTCGTAGCATTGCTTTTAGTTCTGCTGTTCTTTGTTTCTATTTATTTGCTAAAGCCTTGTATAGTTGAATAAGTATAAACTCGACCATAAGGTCATAACCATTATTTTCTTATCAAATTTAGCTCGTTTATTCCTTTAAATCGTTTGTATGGATTGATGTTCATGGTGTTGCCACTATATGCACTAGCGTGATCTTAGACTAGTGCAGTATACACAGAGGATCCGGCTTTGTATATTTGGGTCTCGACACACGCTGAAGGAAGTGTGTCATGACTGACATTATCAATTGATCATATCTTGCTGTTAGAGATTCTCATTCAGAATGCAGCCTCAACAGGAGGAGCGTCTAAGTTAGGAGAATTTATGAGGAGCAAGCCCCCTACCTTTGCAATCTCAAGGGAACGCCTAGATGTCGACGATTGGCTTCACACCATAGAAAATAAGTTGGGCATTGCCTGGTGTGAGAACCAGGAGAAGGTTCTCTATGTCAGCCACCAGCTTGAAGGACCCGCAGAAGATTGGTGGGATAACTTCAAAGCTGCCCAAGAAGAAGATCATGTGATCACGTGGGATGAATTTAAAGCGGCATTCCGTGAGTTCTTCATTCGTATTGAAGTCATGAGATTGAAGAAGAAGGAATTCCGTAAGCTAAAGCAGGAAACATGATAGTTCATGAGTACTTCACCAAGTTCAACCAACTATCTCGCTATACCCTAAAGATGTTGAGGACGATGAACAGAAACAAGAAAGGTTCATGGATGGTTTATGTGAGGGGATCAGTTTGCAGTTGTCTTCTCACAACTTTGCCAACTTCCAGCATCTAGTGGATAAGGCACTTGTGGTAGAAAACAAGTGCAAAATCTTCGAGAACAATCGCAAAAGGCAGATGCCACAACAGGTATTTCAAAAGCGTCTCTCAGAGAGCTCGAGGATCTTACACCCCCTGGCAGATTCATCCCTACTGCAGCGCTATGTCCTACCAACCCCGCTTTCCGCAACCCAGGTCAGGGAGGCCACCGGTAGGCAGGCAGCATTCACTGTAGAGAGAAGGGACATTACGTTAGTAGATGCCCTCTGAAGCAGCAAACCTGGCCAGGATCAATCCGATGACCACCAATCGAAAAAAACCGATTGGTTGCTGGGCCTGGGCAGCTGGCTGGTCGGGGCTGCTAGGCTACTGTGCTGCTTGCTGGCCTGAGTTTGTTGATGGGCCTGTGCAGTTGGGCTGGGATGCTGGGCTATTGCGCTTGCTGCTGGCCTAATGCTGTTGCTTGCTACAGTGCTGCTGGCCCTGAGCGGTTGCTGCCTGCTGACTTGCATTGCCTACTTTACCTGCTGCTTTTGGGAGTTGGTGCCTTGCTAATGGCTTCCTAATGGTAATTATGGTATGGCCGCATGGCGCATGGTGCATTGGTGTTGCATTGCACAGCCGTGTTGCCTCCTGTGTGCTGACCACAGGTCCGGAAGTCCCTGACTCTGTGACTCATCGTATCCTTCTCAATTCATATTAATTTTGATAAATTTAGTATTTACCAATATCATACCAAAATAAATTGGTATTTACCTATACCAAACTGTATTTTTAAAAATACCGTACTTATCGAACTAACAATACCGTATTTACCGAACCATATAAACCGAAAATACTGAATAAACAACCCTAAACTACCCTCCTAAGCTTTTATATATGAACGAGTCAATTTTTTTTTACCATTGTAAAATATGGATCATACGGCTGACCGGGAGCGATTCTTACGGTTATAATGTTGACCGCTGTCGTGCATCACGTTATATACATGGAAGCTGTTTTGTATATTTATCTTTCAGCTTTTCTACGGTAGCGTGAGGAAAAGTCGTTGCTATCAGCCAGCACAACGGTACGATCGAACCTGCATAATTGACGAGCTTTTCATTGACTTGTGGTGGATTCTCTTCCGTGGTAGCTGGACTCGCCAATAATAAAAACCATTGGAAAGACTATGTTTTTTTCAGGATTTGTTTTATGCATGCCGGTCACTCTTGGTTGTTACACTGTCTAGTTGTAGTTCTATTAGTTATGATTATGATACTAACGGAGGTAATTAAGATACAGTAGTATCACGCGTTGCAAACTGTTTGACTCATTAAACCATTCTTAAAGTGTATTATATCTCGTAAAATTGAAAAAAAAAACTTTGACAAGATATTTCCATACCCACATTATTTACTACAACCCAATTACTCCCTTAGAATTTAGAAATTACACACATCCTTTCTTCGTTCTTATATGTAAGTAACGTCGTTCAATTTTTATAGTCTTGAAGCTAAATTTTTAATATTGATTTTGATAATCTTATATTACTGTAAATGATATTATTATCATATAACCAGATAGTCAAAAACCTAAAATCAGCATATGAGATGCAACCTCAGGAAACTACTCAACCAAATCAGCATATGAGATGCAATTCTTCGGAGCGATGGAGACACCTTTTCAAAATCTTTTCTGGCGCATTTGGGCACCTCAAAAATGTAAAATCTTTGCATGGATCCTCGTGCAACACTGTGAGACCCCGGTTTATTAAGCTTGTAATACTTAGCCTTCCATTGGCCCCAGCATCACAAATAAAATAACCAGTGCCTCGATGGACATGTGTTTCCCAGAAATGCAGCACATATACATCTTTACAAAAGTATGCACCAATTCCATACATCATATTATAACAAGTCTAGCAAATGACATACATAATATAAAGTTATTACAAGACAGCCAACTGGCAAAATGACAAGTATTAATTAACAGCGGAAGCAAGAGGTGCCATAAGATGGCTTAAACCAAAAGATGACCGGTTAGCCACATAACCACAGGGCAACCGACCGGGCCGCCAAGCTAGTCGTCCCACACACTGCCACAGCATAACTCACAAAAGTGACGCCCTTCGGGCTCACCTTCTTCCTCTGCACGCAACAAGCAATGCAAATGAGTACAAAATTGTACTCGCAAGACTTACGAGTAACAAGCCTATACATAACTACATGTGAGCTGTTTTCAAAGGAAATGGTTATATGGTTATTTGGACGCATAAAGCAATTTTATTTGCAATAATGTAATAGATTGAAGGCAAGTTGCAAAATTTGTTTTTCAGCATTGAAATAACAGCGAGGTAACCATAATAACATAAGTAACAACCTGGAGGTGACTAACCCAATAGCCACCACAACATAGCACGAATCTCCGATTCGTACCACCCATCAAGTTTTAATTTAAAAGGTTGTAGTCTAATGCTTGCGGGAAATAATCAAGCGTGTCCATAACCTAAGACGAGACTATTCGAATAGTTTTAACCCTGCAGGGGTGTACCAATGTACCCACACTTCAGACCGCCTTTTCGCCAAGCTATTTAGCACACTTCCTTTGGTATGCTGGCACGGCTAAGTCCTACAAGACATTTCCAATGAATGATGCTAGTTAAGAGCCGCACAACCCAGAGAGTAGGAGACACCGGCCCAGCCGAAGCAACTGCGGGAGCTCTTCCTCTATAAACACAGTTTTACTCACCAGCAACCCCTAACTAACACCTCCCAAAGTACTTAGCCAAGAGGGGTTCCATATGCCCCTAGTGTGGTTAGCACGCAATATTGCTTGGATCAATGGCGCAAGTATTCGGTCATTGTTGACTCGGGCACCGTTCCAGTCACACCCAAAAGCATACCAACATACCGTTGTGCCTAAGTCCAAATCATTTTGTTTTCAGTTTTTAGTTTTTAGTTTTCACAAGTAAACACAGCACAAAGGCTGCAACATAAAGATCATAGTAAGTTTTGCGTGATCAAGGTTATCGACAAGTCAATAACCGCCCATTTCTACCGATAGCTAAGCATGACTAAGCATTTTAACTCGTGCTACTAAGTGACAAGGGTTCATCCAACGAACCCAAAATCACATCAAGTATTCCTAGGCTCAGCAGTAGAGGATAAACATTTACTTACAGATTATGCATCTAATAGGTCAACTAATCGACAATAGTTTAAAACAAGATAGCAATGCATACATAGAATTTGCAAACAACATATTTAGAATTTGAAAATAGTAGGAGCAACATGATCAAATGAATACTACATCTGCTTGCCTTGCTATAGGGCAGGGTCTGGCTACTGTGGATCAGATTCAAGATCAATATTATCTTCGGAACCTAACGCGAAAAGGCGATAAACCAATAAGAACGATGAACACCAAATAAAATTCAACAGCAAAAGTCATCCAAATCTTATGAAATTCATACAGTAGCAAGATTATGATTTTACATAATTTTAGGAACAAGAATCAAATCATTTGGATTAAGTATAAAAAAGTTATAGCTGAAACCATTCCTCTCAGCCTGTTAATTCACTAAATTAATTACTGGTACTGTTCATGGCATAAATTTCTAGAATGATCTGGAACCTAAAATTTTTACAGCAGGTAGATATTTATATCCTAAGAACAGCAAAGTTGAGTTTACTAAATTTGGGGTTATAATGATTTACTTATGATTTTTCTAAGTTGTAAACCTAGCACATGTTACTTTACAGAAATGAAATCATGATCACAACCTATTTCATATTAAAGTTTGCTAATAGAGGAATTTAACAAGATTAAGTTTGCACATTTTGGAGTTATACATAAAAAGATATACATTTTACAAGTTTTAAAACAATTTCTGGTATATCCTAAAATGACTGAGACTTTGGGGATTTATTTGAGGTAGCAAAACAACTCCAAAAATTCTGAAATTTTTACTGCAGCTTGCTAACTTAGATATTAATCTTGTGTGAAATTTTTAGAGGTTTTTATGCAGTGAATTTTTCTCCAAAAATTCTGCAACGTTCTGGAGTAGGGTTTGACTAAAAGTCAAACAGGTTTGACTACCCTCTAAAAATATTGAAACAATTTCTGAAAATTGTGAAATTTTTCAAAGGGGTCACATACTATCCCTAGAACTTGGAAAAAATATTTCCAAAGGATGATCACAAGATTTAACATGAATATTTTTGGAAGACAAGGTTTTGGATCAAAAGACTTGTGACTTTGTATTTCCATAATTCTTGTACAGGAATTGTTTAGAACATACAGGAGATACATGATATGTAAGAAAAAGTTTTAATTTCTACTCATTTTCTTATATTTGAAACACAAGTCCAAAATTGGGATGTTACAAATACCGACTCCCAACAGCTGATGTCTTAACGGCTCGCCATATGCAAAATGACCACTGGTGTCCTCTGTGTACAAACAACCCGGAGATAGCTATGCATCTTTTTGTAGAGCGTCCGTATGCTAGACAAGTCTGGACACTAGTGGCTACTTAATTGGGTTGGACGGCAAAATCTATTACCTTCACGATGGACACCACGATTGTGGATGGTGGACTGGTGGATCGACACCTTTCATTCTGGCGAAGGTACCTGCAGAAAAGGCCAAGCTTCTCTAATTCTTCTTACTCTATGGCACAACTGGAAAGAAAGAAATAGAAGAATTTTTCAGTATCATAGAGAGGCACCACTCGGATTGTTGGCCATTATCAAGGAGGAAGCCTGGGCATGGGCGCTCAGTGGGGCGACCAAGCTTCAAGCCTACTTGCCGGGCAGGAATGAAACCTAGACTATAGTACAAACTTAAGCGGCATAGGTTGCCGGCTTAGGTGCGGCAACCTTTGGTTTTGTTTTTTTGTCTCTGTTTTTGTTCTTATTTTTTGGTTGTTTGTTTTCTTTTTGTAACCTTTTTGTTACGTCTCTCTCACTTTAATGCAATAGCGGCATTTCTGCCGTTTCCTAAAAAAACCTGAAATTGTCTGCGACTTTTCACAACATTCGAGTTCAAATTTCAACTATTTTTTTTCAAAAAGTTATGACTACTGAATTGATGATAATATGCTACTATAAATTAGGAAAACTGTAGTATTATGAAAATATTTTTAATAACAGACAATCATTGAGCATCTGTTTTTATTACTATGACATTATGTTATTACTAGAGGTCAAATATGACAAATTTGACCGCATATCCTGAAACACATCACTTGACCGTATACTGTAAAGGTTCCTGTACCGTAATTGTAGCAATCATTGGAACCACATGCTGTCGACCCCTATTATCCAATGTCCCCTTGCTACTAATCGTCAGTGCAAATAATGCTCATCCGGTTCATACATTAATAACATTGCATAATACAATCATACATACGTGATCCATGGCCATGTTAGGTGTGCTCTTGGACAGTTGTAGTTGGACCTTTGCCTCTTGTCAGTACAGCTCTTGCATGATACACAGTGGTCGTATCGGTCGCACATCAAATCGATCAAAGAAACATTGTGACATGGACAGCGCCTGTCTCGGGGATAAACAAATGGGCATGTGACTTCCAAGGAAATATTCCAAATGGAAAGCCAGAGAATAATACTCACGGTGTCAACGTACGTACGCGACATATATGCATACGTAACACAATTATTGCTACGAGTATTAGTACTCCTTAATTAATTGCTGCAGTAGGTAATACAAAAATAGAAAATTTGTGTTCCTACCACTCAAAATATGTGCAAATTCGGTTCTACCATCCGAAATTTGATCATTTCGTTTTTTCCACTCTGTCCAAGTTAACAGGTTTGTCCGTCAAGAAATATGGGAAAAAAATTAAAAAATTACCAAAAAATCATAGAAAAACAGAAAAAGACACAAAAAAATAGAGAAAATATAGCAAAATTCAAGGACAACTTTTGAATAATTTTGTTTTTTTATACACTAATAAAATTTCTCAAAAAATTTACACTAGGAAAATGTTTTAATCTTCCTCAACTTTTATGGAGCATTAGTAAAATTTTCCTTAGTGTAATTTTTAAAGAAATTTACACTAAGAAATTTTGTGTACTTTTACTTTTTTTTTTGAAATTTTTTCGTATCTGTTGGTATTTTAAAAATTTTTATTTTCTCTTTTTTGATAATTTTGCAAATTTCTTCATGGTCAAACCGCGTTGACTTGACAGAAAAATTGAACGGAATGGCAAAAACGAAATGTGTACTGATGGAAGAATGGAAAAACAAAATGATCAAATTTCTGATGGCAGAATTTGCATATATTTTGAGTGGCAGGAATAAAATTTTCCCATAAAAAATAGGGCATGTAATCTACTGCCCTTGTCTCTAAATCATGGGAGAAAATCAACCAAATATATATATGTGTTGTTTGTTCTTCACAACGTCACAAATTAATTGGATAAAACTTCTTACTTCTAGTAACTTGATACCATTTTATTTATGAATTAGTATGTGCATAGTCCAAAATCTCCGGTATTCCGTATAAACATTGAACCGAGACGAGTTTAGGCTTTTCGGTTTAAGGCAATGTAAACTAGAGGTGACATGAAAAGACAAATGTTTTGATGCACCAAACATTGCCTGGATGCCGAAACTAGGGTGGTGAACGAGGAGAAAACGATTAGGTGGCGGGTGGAAAGCGAAACTACAGATGGAGAAGATGTGATAAATAGTTTGATTTAAAATGTTTTGGACATAAACCAAACACAGTTCAAACTCTGGCACATACAATGACCTTTGGGGGTGAATTTGCTGTCTTGTAGTTTTTATTTTATAAACAAAACCAACCAAATTTGCCCATTAACTTAAAGGTAGGCGAGGTAAAATACCTCGAGAAAAAAACCGAGCAACCACCCCTATCTCGAATGACCCAAACCCTACTGATCTACTATCCAGGCTAGTAGCAGCCGAGGTCGATCTATGGACAAGACAAGACTGACCTGACAAAGTACAGTATATATATATGTTTCTGTAGCCCATGGAGAAAGGAGGGTTGTACTGTACATCGTGGAAAGAAAAGGTCCAGTTTTACCCCCATCACCCCGTGCATGCATTCGCACATGCAGGAAGAAGGGGTCCAGTGAGATTGGGTCTCCATCGGAAGCGACTGCTGCCTGTATTCCTGTGTAAATGCAGATTACACGAACTTGTCTAGCAATCTTATTCAGTACTGGATCTGCAGCTACATGTTGTTGAGACTTCTCGTACATATATATACGTGTGAGAGTGAGAGGAATAACCATGTGTCTACCGTTTAATTTGCTGGTTTTCAGCCGTCCATGAAGGAAAAATATACACGATCGGGCCAGGGATTTCAAAGCTTGCTACCTACCTGCGCACTAATACTGGCTAGATCCTGTTGATTCCCATGTCGAATAGAGTTAATTTCAGCATGGATCTTTTAAAACATGGAATTAAATCACCTTGAAAAATCAATGGAACCGACCGGTTCCAGCGAAAACTGCCATAAGCACCAAAATATTGTTTTTTTTTTTTGCTGTTTTCGTATAAAATTATGTGTTTTATTTTTTGAGAGGAAAAAAATGATGTGTTTTCATTGAATTACTGTGGCATAATTGCTATAACTTGGTGAGAATTGGCGGTACTTGGAATAATTAAGGGCAATTTATTCGGCACAAGACAACTCACTGAAGTTGCAACTGTACGGATCCACACATTTTCGCGTTTTAATTCGAGTTAACTAACGATTTTTATATTTAATTAATAGGGACAATTTCCTTAAATATTTATATTTATATTTAATTAATATCCATTGCTACAAATCAAGAAAAAAATTGGGGTCATTTAGCCCAGTAGTTCAACCTGCAATCCGCGCTTTAGATTGTTGTGTCAATCTCACTAGAAAATTTGGAAACAGTTCTTACTAGCCAGTTTCCTCGCTTTGTTTTACTCTTAATTTCATATTTTTCTGTAGTTCTAGTATTAAGTATAGAAATCAGGCAGCTAAAAGTAGCATATTAGTATAGTAAGAGCAAAATCATTCACAAGACAGTTCATAATTCCAGAATGTTAAAACAACATAAAATACATGATAACTAGTTCAAGATTTCCTGTCAAAGAGCAACTGATAAGAAAAATAATAATTAAAGCCAAACAGATATGATAATTATGCAATAAGTTATACATATTTACCTACTAGTCTCCTCTTAAACAAATATGGAATTTTTCATGATGAACACTACATTTTTTCCGCAGTACTTACTGATTTACTTTATGCCTGCTAGACTACGTGCAAACAAACACGCACGGTTCCATGTGCAAATGTACTTTGTTTATGGAAAGAGAGAGGTGTGGGGGTAATGCTAGCCGATGAAAGTTGTGAACCTTTTTTTCTCTGGTGCTGAGATTTGAAGGGTCCAACCAGCAAGCTGGAGGTGATTGAAACCAAACAAACACAAGGCTACACTTTGACTTCTTACATCTCTCTCTCTCTCTCTGTCTCCGTCTCTCTCTCTCTCTCTCTCGCAAGTCCTATATATTTTTCTCTTGCTGCCTTTTGCTCTCCTCTTCTCTCCTTGCTTTCTGTGCCACAATATATCTCCTGAAAGGCAGTGTTTCTCTGTCCTCTAGCTAGCACAGAGCAAGCTGCCTGCCCAGCAGCTAGAATTTAACAAAAGGGGTTAGGAGCAGTGGGATTTGGTAGCTAGGTGTTGCTTTTAGCTTCGTTTCTACACATCCTTTTGTTGTGACCTCATGGGAAGGGCTCCATGTTGTGATAAGAACAACGTGAAGAAGGGGCCTTGGTCTCCTGAGGAGGATGCTAAGCTCAAGGAGTTCATAGAGAAGCATGGAACCGGTGGCAATTGGATTGCTCTCCCTCAAAAAGCAGGTATGAACTTTCATAGATCTATGTTATTTGGGGAGTTATATTGATATGAGCCCATGTCTAAACGCTCTACCTTCTTTGCAGCTAATTTCTCCTCTCTTTTTTCCCCCAATTATCTGTTTTCTACCTTTTTCTCTTTTTTTTTTTGGGGAGGTTACTTTAATTAGGATCATAAATTGTTTCATGCGTTAGTTAAGCTTTCAATTACTCTCTCTCTCTCTCTCTGGTGATTTGGATAGAGATGAGTCTTTTCTTTCATTTATTTTGTTTATCATTTTTATCTTTAATTAGGAGTACTTTAACTATATAGGATCATAACTTCTTTCATGCTTTTAGAACCAATGGTGTCTCCAGTTCAGCTTTTGTGTGTGTGTGTGTGAGAGAGAGAGAGAGCTTTTCTTGGGATAGATTTTCGCATACAGGTTGGATTCAACTATAGGACTCTTAGTTTTAAACTTGTAATGCCATGTCAAGTTCATAGGTTTCTCACCGAATCCTCCTTCTTACAGCCTTTTCACTCGTTTAATTGTATGTTGGTCCTAATATGTGTTTAATTGCATGCTAGTTACTGTTTTTCTTTCCCTTCTGTTCAAACAATGAATTTCTAGTTGGACTCTATGTTTCTAATGACCTTATATTGTGATTATAGGGTTGAGGAGATGTGGTAAGAGCTGCAGGCTTAGATGGCTAAACTACCTGAGGCCTAACATTAAGCATGGGGAGTTCACCGAGCACGAAGACAGGATCATCTGCGGCATGTATGCTAGTATTGGAAGCAGGTAAACACGCATAGCATTATCTGGACTAATGCCCTTTCTTTTGCTTTCCCAAAATAACTCAGCACACATGCATGATGTTTTCTGCCTGCTAGAAGAATCTCTCTAGAAAGATATTTACTAGTACCTTGTTCAGAATTTAAGATCGAACTTTCAAGGATCTTGTTAGAAACATACTACTGACCAAGCAAAGAAATAGGCTCTAGTCTAATATATTTCCTGTAGATTTTTAGAGATGTAGCTAGCTACCCAGTTTTCGTATAGAACTATATATCACCAACATGAGAAACCTCACAACACAAGAAAAACAAAAAGGCAAGAATGCATACGACTCATTAGCTGTATGTTTAACATGCATTTTAGGTGGTCGATCATCGCGTCGCAGCTCCCCGGCCGGACGGACAACGACATCAAGAACTACTGGAACACCAAGCTGAAGAAGAAGCTCCTGCTCTCCACTGCCGGCGCCCCTCTGCCGCGCCCGCCACGGCAGCAGCATCGGCCGGTCCTTCTCCCACACACGCCCTCACTACCGCATCCCAGCTACAATGGCTTCTTCACCGGAGCCGGTTCCATCCAGGAACCCTTCATCCCTACATTGACCCTACCAACAACCCAAGACTACATGTTAAGCTCTGGCTCCCTTACGATGGCAAATGCTTCTGCACTGCTGCATGCACAAGGTGCAGCACATCAGCTTCAGGTGGAGGAGAGCAGCAGCATGATTGTGTTTGGCACTGACCAGCCGAGCTGCAGTTCTTCAGATGGGACACACAGCCAGTTTGGCCACCATGGAAAGGAGCTGAGCTTTGATGGCTATAGCTACGGTTACAATGGCATTATCGAGCAAGACCATAAATTGTTCCAACAGGAGCAGGCACAGCTTGATTACAACTACGAGGAGATCAAGCAGCTGCTCATGACTACGAGCGCTGCAGGCTTGCATGATCAGGAAGCCATGGAAGGTTTGATCGGTTCACAGCAAGGGAAGGTAACGATGATGTAAATTAAGAGATAAAAAAAGTGATGCTGTGTTTTACTGGTTTTTAATTTGATTCTACCGTGTTGGCGTTTGTGTACGTAGTATCCTGTGTCACGGTTGCATACACGTGCCAGCGTTACATTACAGCCCGCGTGTATGTAACTGTGACATGGGATCGAGATTCTCTCTCCTCCTCCTGCTGCTATTGTACTTCTCTTCCTCCCTCTCTCTCACACCAGAGGTATAGTGTTATGAACTACTGTGGAAACTGACTGTGTTTCGCACAGGGCACAGGCTAGACCTTCACTTAGTTCAGTACTCCCTTGGACTGGAATGCTGGATTATTTGTTTCTTGTGACCATTTCTTCCTTGTTTTCCTTTGTTGTGATGTGTCTGATGTTGCCTATCCCTCTCTCTCTCCCCTCTCTCTGATGTTGCCTACCTCTCTCTCTCTCTTCCTTGAACTCTGGGTATAGATTTCCTGTTGCAGTGCATAGGACAGCCAAAGTGCATGTGAAGACGTACAACTTGTGAAGCATATCGAGTTGTGCATGATTGGCGTCGAGATGGCACATGGGGGGAAGAAACGAGCCTGCAGTCTGTACGTGCCGCGAGAAACGTGTCTTGTCGGTCAGACACCGCAATTTTTTTAGCAGTCGCAAGGTTGGCATAGATGCAACGCAGTGCAAGCGGGATCGACGAAAGATTCCGTGAGAGATCAGAGAGAAAAAGATTCCCAGCTTGCTGCTAGTAATTTAGTGCGTGTATGGACAGACAGACATTGCCGAACAGTGCCAGGGATATCCGCCTCTTTGCCGTCGTTGTTTGTGTATAAAAATGCCTACTCTCTCTCTCTCCCCGACAGGAAGACGTACGCATGCTAAAGGATAGTGGGGTCTGTCTACCTAGTCAGATTTCTTAGCCGTTGGATTTCAATCCAACGGCCATCCCTTAACCCAACTTCCCCTATTAAAGGTCAGCCTCTCCAGCCCTCCCGTCTCCCTCCCACCCCGCCGCCACCCCGCGCTGCCACCCCGCCGCCCCGCGTTGCCACCTTCTTCCGCCGCCGGCCTCCTCCTCTCCTGCCTCCCCCGCTGCTGCCTTCTTCCCCGTCTCCGGCAGCTACCGCCACCGGATCCGCTATCGCCACCCCCGCCTCCTAATTTCTTCCGCCGCCGGCCTCCTCCTCTCCTTTCTCCCCCGCTGCCACCTTCTTCCTCGTCTCCAACAGCTACCGCTGCCGGATCCGCCATCACCACCCCCGCCTCCTAATTTCTTCCGCCGCCGGCCTCCTCCTCGCCTGCTTCCCCAACAGCCGCCTTCTTCCCCGTCTCCAGCGGCTACCGCCGCCGGATCCGCCATCGCCACCCCGCCTCCTAACTTCTAGTTGATTCCCGTGCTCCCCCGCCGACCTCCACCACCCACCGCCCTCCTCCAACCCGCTGCGCCACCGCCGCCTCGCCGCCCCTCCACCACCGCCGCCCATCGCCGTGCCTCCGCCGCCCCTCCCTCCCTCTATAGATGGCCCCGGTGAACCCAAAACCTAACCCGATGAACCCTAGCACTAATCCGGCGAAGCCCCGCCCTAACTAGCCACCGTCGCCGCCACCGGAGAAGACGATGGTGCTGGCCAAGCACGGATCTCCACGCAAGGCATCAAAGGTCAGAAATTTGACTATTTTAACTCAAAAAATCATTCAACTGTTGTTTAGCAATTCTGAGGATAGTGATATTACCTACATTTAACCTTGGTGGAAAGGCCCCCCAGCCGGCCTAGTCACGTCGCTCCGAAAGATGGCGCCCGTCCGATCATCTCCGGAAGGCCGGGATCGCGGGGAGGCGCGCCTGCGCTTCGAGCGAACGGGAGTCCCTCGTGCGTCCGCGTGTTCGGTGGGCCCTCGAGCGCGCGCCTCCATGTCTCACACCTTCGCGCGCAAACCGCGTCTGCTGGTGGGTCCGTTGCCGCGGTTGCCTCCACGCCTTCGCACCTTCGCGTCTGTGCCCGCGCCAAGGGGCGCGGTTGGTCTGCTAGTCTTCTCTTATGTATGGTGTGTTTAGCTCACAATGTCGTGTCTTGCTCTCACAATGCTTAGATATGCAAAGAAAGGCATAATATGCTAGCTATTTCCCAAATACTTCATCCGTTTTGTTATATTTGTCTACGACCCACTATACGCACGGACCAAGAAACACTAAATTTAATAAATACTTAATGAAAAATGATTATACATATCTTTATTAAAATGACATATCACAATCATTTAATATCTTCTAAATTATTTAAGTAGAGGTAAAATGAGAAAAAAATTACAATAACTATATTCTAGATTTCCTCTATGGACAAATATTCTCAATTGGGGGATGTCGAGGCCATGGAAAAATATAGTGAACGGATGGATTAGTTCTAGTGAGTTGGGAGTACCGACAAAAAGACTTAAAGAAAAGTATTCATTAATAATACTCGAAAAGTTTAGCTGCAAAAAAATTACAACTGGCAGTAACATTGATGAACGGGGTTCGTAAGCACATGCAAGTGAGACAATCATTTGAAGAAACCAACTAGTGGTACGAATGCCAATTTCTCGAAGTTAAATAGATCTCTTTTGTCCGGTTGGCTACGGGCAGAGAGATCGAAGACTGTCAATTCATAAATTTTTAAAAGCGCGCACTGTCACTTCATAAATTTTATATAGCTGGTCTTGTCGTACATCATCCTGCCTAAAGATTAGCAGTCGCAAATTGATCAGCTTGCACATCATATTGTATCTTATCCATCTGAAAAGGTTTCCAATGTGATGTAGCAAAGTTTGGTGAAAACTAATTACAGTTTTGGTGCCATATGGGCACGGCTAGCTAGTGATGTGTAGCTGGCTAACGTGGGATCCGGATCCTCTCTGTATCATAGCAGAGATCATGTGTGAACAGTTTTTTAATGAGTACGTGAACAATATTCGGTGATGGTACTGCGTAAAGAGCCGTAGGAACAACAAAATATTTACTGTAACAATTGTACGGTACAAATGCGAAAGATATTGATAGACATGGGACTTGGGTTTTGCTTTTTCGGGTTAACCTGAAAATGTGGCCCGTTGAGCGGTACGGCACGACACGGTCAGTTAGGCCGTACTCGGACCGGCACGACACGAAAGAGGGCCGGTCCTTCCTTTGGCCCAGTCCCTCCGACCTGGCCCAACCCTTTCCCCTGGTCTAGCCCAATCCCCCCAGCATGCCCAACCAACCCCGTCCCTCACTCCCCCCGACCTGGCCCAACTCCCCACACAACTCCCCCATACCCAACCCCCTCTCGACTTCCCGAGTCCCAGCTCCCAACCCAATCCCCACTCCTCCAGCCGCTTCCCTCCCTCACTCCTCACGTGCTGCTGGCCATCGCCCTCCCTCCACTCCTCCAGCAGCCTCCCTCCCTCTCCCTCCTCACGCGCCGTCGGTCGCTATGCTCCCTCCACTCCTCCAGCCTAGGATGGTGGAGGCAATCACATGCGCTAAGGACTGGGAATTAGCTAAAGAGCAGCAACAACATCAACAGGAGGATCTTGAGATCGTGCAGGCGTACGTTGACGTCGAACGCATGAATGATCTCGACATTGATGAGTAGTTAGTATGTTCGCATGTTATTACTGTACTATTTTCCTTACTCGGGGAACCCACCTCTAAAGCGTAAGGTTTTTAATGAGACAATAATATTGTATATATAAAATATAAAAAAAATTCTACTTTTTTCTCGAAATATTTACGTGCCCATGTTTTTACGCAATTAATTCAATTTTAACTAGGTTTTTAATGAGACGGGCACGAGAGGAATGAAGATAGTGGTCGCCGCCACCATCGTCGCCGCCGCCGTCTATAGTTACTTAGAGCTGAGCTTGGGCCGGCATGGCATGGCCCCGACACGGCGGGCTTTGGGCCATGCCTGGGCCTGGCCGAAGGCGAGGCGAGTCGGCACGGCACAGCGGGGTGGCCAGGCCGAGCCGTCACGGCACGACGCGGCCCGAAGCATGACGAGCCCATGCCGTGCCAGCATGGCACAACCCAATGCCCACCACTTGATATTGATACAAACCTTTGTTTTGATCGGACTGTGTATATCGCTTTCTAATGAAGATCACTGCAGATCTCCATTCGGCTAACATGGCCTCGTTTGATTTGATTGTCACTACTACAGAAAACCGTATCACAGACGGTTCGGAACCGTCATCACAGACGGTTCGACACCGTCTGTGTTTTTGTATGTCTGTGATAACTGGTGGTTATCACAGACGGTTAAAAAACCGTCTGTGATAAGTAACAACACAGACGGTTCTAATGAACAACCGTCTGTAATATCCACATATCACAGACGGTTATAGTTACCAACCGTCTGTAATATCTATATATCACAGACAGTTATAGTTACCAACCGTCTGTAATATCCATCTATCACAGACGTACAAAAGAAGAACCCATCGATCAGCACCAAAAGGTGTGATTGATCGATCGACTGTACGTGCTGATGAATGATGTAGTACCATATACAACACGAGAAAATATATATGATACTATTAAATGACGATAACAAGAGAGATATGAAAAGAAATGCCATGTCAATTCTGAACCTTTAAATTTGAGAGGTTAAATGTTCCAAAAGTAAATTGCAGTACAAATCTATACCCTCATTTTGTAGGATAGAAATTAATTAATTAGATATATCGTAGTAAACCACGTGCCATGGGTTGCTAAATTTCTATGATCGATTACTAGGAACAACGACCGTTGCTATGTAAAAAGGCAGGTAGAAACAAACTAGCCAGTTCATATATCAACATGCTGAATAGTGCAGTTAGTGCCAGCCTACATAAATAATATTACCAGTTTCTACTATACATTTTTAACTTAAAAATAAGCTGTGAAATCATCCAAATAATTTGTATTAATTTCCAGCAAATTTCTAACAAGTTGAACATGCCTGACCCAATAATCATTCTGACCAACAAAACATCAATTAACCAACAGTTCATGATCAAGGCCGGCCTGGAATTTGTTATTGAATGTTAAAATCACAGAGAATGGAAGCATGTATGCTATTATCGGTTCATCGCTGTCGCGTGTGTCCTCGTTGTCAATATTAACATGCATCTGTATATCCCCCACTGTTAGAAATTAAAGTTGCTGTGCTAGATGCAAATAAGGGTCATGAAAGGTACAAAACGATGACTTAGTTCTGGATATTGAGTTTGCTCAACACCATATATATCGGTACAACACATGCACGTAAAGTAACTACAGCTATGGTACAAGGAAAATTAATGGTGTGATTAACAACATGAAAGAGAGTCATAATTTTAGCTCTGCGGTAATGATTCAAATGAAGTCAAGTAAGGTAAGTGTAATGGTTCATTATTCTTGCCCCTATCTAGCTTTGATAGTAGCTATCAAGGACATGAACTGCAACAGAAAGCAATTGCTTATGAACTTTTGAAAAGAAAACCTCGTGAATCCTGGTACATGTACAAAAGCAATTAGTGAAATGACCAACACATTAACTGGAATACCTGAAATTTTGGAAAGAAAACCTTGCAAATGATGAAAAAGATCGATGTTGCGTGTACAAAAAAAAAAAAACAATGTTTGTATAGAAATATTGAAATAAAATAGATCTATGGGTATAGAAAAGATTCAGTTTTGTTTTCCCCGACAAATAAAGAAGGTTACTACCAACATTATTTTTATTTTATTTTTGGAAGACAAACTTGCATTCAAACCTGAGCATCAGTCCTTTTAAAATTATGAAGTTCAGTACATAGTTGAAATTAATAATGGCCATACAGAGACTGAGCATTATATTATAATATGTTTAGTGAAGGCCCACTGCCCGTGAATATATTTTTTTGTTGAAATTTAGCTTCAGTGACCTTTTCTTAAATGGATATATATTCAATTAGCAACATGAATGTACCCTAACTAGATAGTACAACGATATTTCTAACATGTCGAGGTCATGGGTTGACATATCTCTGTGTAAATATGCCAAGCAATCATCCCTTACGTAACATGTTTGCATGCCAAGACATAAATGTCATGGATTAGCATGTAACAGGGTGGCCGCCCTCTTGCCATTGGTATGGTCTTGGATGCTTTCTCACAAGTTTGTTACAGATTGTACCTAATCCCAATTTAGTTTGGTGAGATGTTGCTGTCAGATCCCAACCATCACATTAAGTAGGAGATAATTTTTTGCAAGACTGTACGCACAGGTCAACATGTCAATGGAAACATCCAATTTAGACGCTTCTACACGACAGTGTTTTGGTTTAGTTGAATGGATCACCCTTATTTCCAAAGTGAACAAGGAGACGGAAGGTTCAGTAAATATATGTAATTTAATTACTCCCCCCAACGGAGACAGCTAAAGTGCATATATTTGTTTAGTACAATCAACAGCAAATGATATATATTGTTTACATAGCTTACTTAAGTAGCAGGGTGGCCAAATGGGTGGCACGGGACGATCAGGCACGATCCATTTCGGCCCGTGGAAGTTTCGTGCCGTGCTAGGCCGGGCTACGTGCCTGGGTGGTGGCCCAAGTATGGCCCGAAGGGTGATTGTCTTTGTCTTGGGCGGGCCACGTGCACGGATGGCGGCCAAGCATGGCCCAATTTGATCATTGGGTTGTTTACGACCCACTTACTCCAAAAAATAAAAAATTAGAAAAATTCTGAGAAATCAGAAAAATGTGTTGGATTCATAAATAAATATGAAAGTTTTAAAATTAAGACAGACATATTGAAAATGTAATAAAGAGCTTTATTAATATTGAAATAGCTGCCTCGTTAAAACATCTACCAAGTAAAAACTCAACATGGGAAAATCTTAACAAAGGGAAAAGAGTACAACCTATAGTTCTACATACTTTTTTTGTTCTAAGTGTCATTGTTGAGGTACAGATTTTCGAACACGTCCGACAACTCTGTAATTTTCACAGAGTGTTGTGTTCGCGAATGAACTTGTTCCCAATCCTTCACGGTTAGAAGTATCTCCATCATCTTACTCGTAAGACGTGTTCTTCTCTCCTCTAATATTCTCCTAGAAAGACTGAAAGCAGACTCGAAGGAAATCGTCGAGGCAGGAACAGTTAACACATCACGTGCAAGTATAGATAGCACGGGATATGTTAACTTATGGGTATGCCACCTTTGCAAAATTTTAAAGCCTTCTGAGTTGAAATCCACCATATCGCTATCCAGATAGGTGGATAGTTCCCTACTCCTTAGGGTTGTTCTTGGTTGAGCAGGCGGCATTGTAGAAGAAGAAGACCTGGACCTGAAAGAAGAGCCACCGAAGATCTTACCCCACATATTTGTCTTGCTACTTGAGGCGGGCTACTGGAGGTCATTGCAAGAAGACTCCCCGGAACTTATTTTCATACCTTTGGTAAACCTCGTGTAATCAAGAACGAACTTTTGCAAAATAATTAGTATAGTCCAGCCCTGTAGCATCACTAAGAAGATCAAGAATATTAGCAAATGCTTCAATTTTACCTTTAGGATCTAAAACAAATGCAAAAGCATATAGAAAAGGGATTTCTCTCCAATATTTAAGGTATTTAGTTTTTATAGCAACAATGGCCTCGCGTAAAACTAAGTCATTTTCATACAATTTCAATTGAGTAACTATCTGTAAAATACTATACACAATAATAGGAGATGTTGGATAATACATAGTGGACGAAGCAACGGTGGCCTCATAAAAATTTTCTAAAAATTGTAGTATCTTCTCAGTAACGAACCAATGTTGCTCAGTCAATAGTATACTACCGTTAGTACTCTGATAGTATATTTGAATAAAAATAGAAAAATGCTCTTATGTGGTGAAAGTCTCTTAAGCATCAGGTAAGTATAGTTCCATCTTACCAGCATGTCCAAATCGACCTTTCTTGGACGTACACCTATTGCCTTGCGGAAGTTCTTATATGCTGCTATTCTTACGTTAGAATTATTCAAGAAAGATATTGCATAACGAAAAGATTTAAGATACACATCCAACTTCTTCAAATCGGATTTGACTATAAGATTAATAACATAACAAGCGCATAACGGATGTAGCAAGAAGGAATCGGCGTGTGTACTGAAGACTGGAGTAAGAATATCCATAGCCTTAGAGTTTGCAGCGGCATTATCTAGAGTAATTGAGAATATTTTATTTGTAAGACCAAAATCTTCCATGACCACTACTACAAAAAGGCTAATACTTGACGTCTCATCACAGACGGTATACCGAAACCATCAGTATTAAATACAATCACAGACGGTTTTGGTTTAGCGACCGTCTATGTTACTGGCTGCGCTAAGAACCATCTGTGAAGAGGTAATATCACAGACGGTTCATGTTGAAGACTGTCTGTGAAGTATCATAGATGGTTCATGTTGAAGAACCATATGTGATATTACTAAATTCTCAGATGGTCATTTATTGGAACCATCTGTAATGAGAAACAACTGGTTAGTCGATTCCGACAGCTAGCTCCTCAGGATTGATCTTTTAAAGTGGTCGAAGTTGATCTCTAACAGAAAAAAACAAAAGATATGTAATCCGGTAGGCACCTTGTTCCGTATATGTAACTTCTGATCAACAGATCAGAAGTACTTTACTTGATCGAAAGTTACACATCATAGACAGTGAAGTGCACACTTGATCGGAAGTCAATTTGTTCCGTCAATTTTGTCTTACTAGAAGGGTATGGAGATGAGAACTTCAAGAAGAAATGGAACTAAGAAAAGATGAAAAATTTGTGAGTGATTTTTTCTTAGTTCTGCCCTTTTGATGGTTATTTATATAGGCCAACAACTTATGGCAAGATTAAACGAATAAAGACGAAAGTCCGACAGATAGGATTTATTAGAATATGCTCCTAATACATCGTTGGTAACCAAAGCATCACTATCTTTTCAGGAATTGTTTTTCATAAATATGGTTGACGCTCCTTTTCATATCTTTACAATTGAAGCTGGAAGCCTCATCACAGACGATTTTCAATAAGAATTGTCTGTGATTACACACATCACAGACGGTTTTTTAAATATAATCGTCTATGATAATTCAATGTTTCAGCTCCCGCACTTTGTGTCTCTTTGTCTCGCGGTCGTGTCTGTTCGTCTCACGTGCCAGCATTACTCCTTGTTTTATAAGAATGATCATCGCGCGTCATGGTGAGGACGCACGTTATTGATCAATATGTACGCAGCTAGCTATAGTACCGTCGATCGCGCGCCATAGTGAGCACGTGGAGCATGACGGCGAGGACCAAGGCGAGGAGGTTGGTGATCGCCGTCGCTCTTCCTCACGAAGTCATCATCAACATTGTCGGCCGCGTGGCCGCGAGCTCTCCTCAACCTATGGCTGACCTCTGCAGCCTACGAGCCACGTGCAAGGCTATGTACAAGGTGTCCAAGGAGCGCACCATGGGAAGGCGCGTGGTGTTGGAGTGGAAGGAGGCAATGAAGTGGCTGGACAACGAGTGCTACCACGCCGTCGTGAACCACCTGGCCGACGTCGGCAACCCGGAGGTCTACTTCATCGTCGACCTCATGCTCGTCTTCACATACCAGGACATACAACGCGGCCTCGTGTGCCTCAACTGGGCGGCCATCGCTTGCCACAAGGCAGCCGCCTACATGCTCAGCCTACTCCTCTACACGACTGACAAGGCGCCTGACATTGGGAAGCACTACATTAGCCAGGTCGAGGGTGAGTCGGCCGACAACGGGTGCGAGACGGCCAAGAGGACCAACCGGAGTGCAAGCGGCGCTGGAGGCTCACTGCGGATGCGGTCAATAATGTGATGTGGAAGATGGTCGGGCCGCAGGGCCGGGTGTTGGCGGTGCTAGAGGACAACCACCGTTGCACGAGCACCAACTGCGGCGTGAATGTAGGGTGGGACGATTACATCATCTTCTGCAGTGACGACTAAAGGATTAGACATGAGTACGCCAAGTTCTTTGCACAGGTGTAATTAAACTACTTGTCGTAAAATTAGCGGTTTTAGCATAGTTTTGGCAAATATTCAGATATAATTCCTCACCATTTTTTTTCAATATTCTCCACTAATTAAATATGACAACTGCAAATCAGACTTTGAGCTCAAATTAATGCTTTACTAATATGTGAATGTGTCATATATGTTCTGAATTTGTATTTATGTATATTATCATAGACGATTCTTTATTGGAACTGTGTGTGACGTGTATTTAGCACAGACGGTTCTTTATTGAAAGTCGACTTTGATAATACAGTCTGCAATATTCTCAGTCGTGTGTGCCACATCAATTAATTTGAAACCTATAATTCTTTTCTCTATTACCCAGTCATCATTAACATAATGAGCAACCACACTAAGATAGTCCTCCCTAGTGCGGCCACTCCATATATCCGAGGTTGGGGCCACTGAAAATATGCACGTAGCAAATTTATCCTTTAATTTATCATGATGTTCATTGTAGTATTTTACTAGATCTCTAGTTGTTGTCTGTCTAGAAATGGACGAAAATCTAGGATTATGTGTAGTTCTAATGTAAGTTTGGAAAGCATTAGACTCCCAAAACCTAACGGTAAATCCTCAAAAGCAATTAAACGATAGAGAGATTGACGGGCTACCTCATGATCGTAGTCCCAGCTACGTACCGTACCATCGGGGTTGTACTGCAGTCGCGTCTGCCTCATCACCTATCTTTGCTTGGCCTTACATCTTGTAGCATGTTTTTGCAAGTGCTCGTCCCTCCTATAGACTTTGCAGACAATTCCTAACGATAAATTTTGCAAATAGCATATGGTACCTAATTTCCTTGTGTGTTTGGCTTGGTTGTCCTGTCGAAATCTCCCACATTTCTGATGTAGACCGTCTCGACCTCTTTGCTCCGATGGTCGCCAACGAAGATGCTGCCATGGAGCCTGATGACGTAACTCCATCTTGCCCTTCCGCTAACAACAGCGGTTGGTTTGAGGCAGCCGCAGCCTCCATGGATGCAACTTCCTTCGGTGAAAGTCCGTAATTACCAAGAGCAAAGCTAGCATAATTTTTCATAACCAAAACTAACACTATTATTACTTCCATCTTAGTATAACAAATACTAACAATAAAATTATGCATAACATAGTAGTGTACCTTTTTTGCTGACTTGCTGTTGAAAATTGATTTTTTCAAACTTTGGCATAATTTTTTTGAATTTTTTTCAAATTATCTCACAACAAATTTGAATTTGAAAACCAGGATTTGAAAGAGAGAATGGGGAATGGATGGGTGATGAATGAGGGGGAGCATGGTTGCTATTTATAGAAAATATTTTGGGATTTTTGAATTTGTTGCTATTTTTAAAGCCCTAAACGATCAAAAATGTTAAAAAATGGTCAAAAAATGCCCAACAGACAGATTCACCCCGGGCTGGCCCACCGTACCGGCACGCCCCACTTGGGCCTCCCCCTTTTCTCCCCTATTGCCGCTGCGCCTCGCCCCTGCCGTGCTTTGTCATTGTCGCGGCATGCCGTCGCCCCGCACGCGGTGAGTGCGCATTCTGCCGCCCGTCGCCCTCCACCTCCATGCCACCCCACGCCAGTGCCGCCTCCCCCTGGTCTCCTCCCTCTGCGCCGGCCCGCGCTACCTCCTCCTCCTCCTTCCTTCGTGCCGACGCCACCCCGCACTCCTCCTCTCCTCCCGGCTGGTTGGCTCTCTTCCTCGGTCTCTCCGCACGCGGGCTACATAGGCCGTGACAGGCTCGTGCAGTGCTTAACTTGGCCTGATACTATTCGTGTCATGTCTGGCGCGCCCGACATTGTTTGTGCCATGCCAGGCCGACCCATCGTGCCTGGGTGCGACCCAAGCACGGCACGAGCCTATCACGGCCCATGTGCAGTGCGGGCCGTGCTGTACCCGAGCCGAGCCAACAGTGCAATGCCTCGGGCTGGCATGACCCATCTGGCCACATCTATTAAGTAGCTAGAAACTATTAAGAAGTCAAGTCACATCAACAGAAGCTACACAAAGCTTAGCGTTGAACAAATGAAGAGTCAAAATGAGAACATCTAGCTCCTCGCCGGAGTTAGCTTGGATATAAGCTTGCCTTTTATGTAACATCTGGAATTCAACAAAATTATTAAAAGAATAGTCTTTAGGGAAATGGTGTGGTTTGTTAAGAACCTCCCATGAAGGGCTTATGAGCACCTTATATGTTACCTGACATGGGAGATATAAGATTTACACGGTATCTTTTTTTTACACGATTTACACAATATCTACTAAAACATACTCCCTCCTTTCCTCTTTACTTGAAATCCTAGAATAGGTGCCGTCAAACTTTCTAAGTTTGACCGCTAATAGGTTTAAAACTATCTAGATTGGCTATATGAAAATGATATCATTAGATTTGTCGTTAATAATACTTTCAAATATTATAATTTTATTAGTGAATCTTAATGTAAAGTTATAAAAAGTAATAGTCAAAGTTGCATATCAGAGACCGCGAAAAGTAAAAAATATCAAGTAAAAAGGAACGGAGGGACTATATACAAATTACAGTTATGCTATCAAAAAGTAGCCGCTGATTAGCCTATTAACTGGAAATAGTTAAAAGAGCATCATATATAAATCCAAAAGATGGTATTAATCAAAGTTAATTTTTCATTTGGTGATTTGCAAAAAAAAATAGAAATCAAAATATCAAAAAGGCTTTCTAAACCTAATTATTTTAAAAGCACTACAAAACCCAAACAAACAAGTAAACTACAAACTGGGTTTGTTTTTGGGCCAATCTTAATTACTCCCTTCATCGCAAATTACAAGGCATGTTAATTTTGAGGGGGGTACAAGGATTTGTTACAAAAATCATCGGCACAAGGATAAATAACCATGCTATCTCCGCTTAAATACCATGGAGATATGAGATAGAATAGTTTGTGAATGTTATATACACAGGAGAGAAGTTATGATGAGTTCCAAAGAGAGTGCGACGAACGAGGACAAACAAGGAAAAACATCAATAAACTTACATCCACGCATTGCATTATGCAACAAGATGCAGCAAATAATATGACTTACAAAAAGAAACTCATGGGAATTTTATTTCATCACGCTTTTTGTGTGTTCCTCTGTATATATTTGTTCTTTGATTAAGTACCACTAGTTTCTTTTCTTTTTATCTCAGAAAGAGTTTCCATATTTTTTTAAGTAGCAAAAAAATACAGGAGGGTCCTCCCCTCGATACATTGCACACTTCCACAAGCTAGTAGTTTGGATGTCTTCGCCCGTTATATAGATCCCGACGTATCTGAGGACATTGATGATCACTCTAGACAATGTCCTTTCTTATGCATGCCTAGTCTACCACAGTCATCGGGTAGTTCCAACCTCCAATATGCAGCGTCTCATTCGCCGATCTTTGCACACAATGCCATGGCATGACAGCATGTAGTGTTCGATTTTCTACATATGTAGTTAATGGCCTACTCTACCTTCTACATAGTTGACGATTTTTGGGCCAACTCTAATCTTTACAACCAAACACATATAGATTCAACCAGCAAGCATAAGAACACTCATCTATGCCAACATGGTGACTAGTTACACAACACACTTGTAGCTATGTGCTTTAATTCCTCTTGCCTTAGGATGTAATGGGCTATATCTTTATCCTTAATTCCCTGGCCTATTCATTTCTGCAAGGTTGATCTAGTGACCTGGTGAAAGAGACAATGACGTACGTGGGCTTAGTAGACACATTGATGGATGCAGTTCACCTAAGTCCTCATTCCATGAGAACATATACATAGTCCACTAAGCGCATCTCTTTATGAAATTATGTGTTGAACCATGCCTGTTAATTTTGGTATTATTGTTTTGACCTGTGGGTGTCTCTTCCTATGTATATCTGATGATGATCTAATAATTCTCATTTAATAAAACTATTTATCTGTAATACTTAATCATCTTATGATCGTAAGGTCTACTACGATCAGATCAACTACGACCACCCTATAGTCAATAGAACCTACAGACATGTGGTCCTAGTCGACTAGGGACTATGTATACTACGCTCAGTCACACATGGCAGTTATACATGTGTTGTTTGTCTTTGACAAACCGAACATAGTTCTCTTTGTCTCTGGCGTAACCGCATGGCGAACGTGCAGGAGAGTATTTCTCTGACAATAACCGCGACCAATGTGCGCAATCGGCCAACCGTCAAGACGTCTCCTGACGCACATCAATTGCCACCCTTTCAAAAGATATATAAGATGTGACGCCGGTGGATAGAAAGAAATGACGATTAAGTGATCAATTCAGAAGCCATTAGCCTTAGTTTCAGTGGTTCGTTTTACTCTATAAACATATTCAATAGAAGAACACAAGAGTAGGATTGTTATTCTCTCCAAAGAAGACTATCTGTCAACAAAAAACCCCTTTGTCTCCTCTTGCATGATCTTGATTATAGTACCCTAGCATTTATTTGACGCCGGTGGATAGAGAGAGAGAGAGGACAATTAAGTGATCAATTCAGAAGCCATTGGCCTTAGTTTCAATGGCTTATTTCACTCTGTAAACACATTCAATACAAGAACACGAGAGTATGGTTGTTGTTCTCTTCAGAGAAGACTTGAATCTATTAAAAAAAAGCCTTGTCTCCTCTTGCATGATCTTGATTATAGTATCGTAGCATTTATTTCATAAGATCGAAGGTAAAATATCGACAATATCTATCCCTACTTTTTGAGGAAGAACGGAAGAAGCTCGTGGTTGTTGCAGCAATAGCGACAGCGTTGCAACTTGCAAGAGGAATCACATATAATATATATGCATGCTACTTGCATTGACCTCTGACCTTTTACATATTCTTTGAGACTGTTGCCGCTCAACAATATTTCATTTTGTCTAGGATCACCACTATTGTATATGCAAAAGGTTGGACAAAAGTTCACGTTCAAGGGCTTATTCTATTAGAGCCTTTGAGGATTAGTTGATGTTATCAGAAACAGAATCTTGTCCAGTACCGGAAATCTCACCACGGTTGAAAAATCGGCTTGTTGTAGGGGTGAGGCCCACATTAAAAATTGAATTTTCAATATTTCATCACTATTTGGCACCTTCGTCATCTCCATTTAAAATATACTTGAACATACCGGTTCATAGTGCGACTCATATGGCCTATGTAGAGTTGTGTGACGGGATTTGTCTCACATTGCTTATCTAAAGTGAGGTGGCAGGATATAATGTCTGTTGGGTCCAAATGTAGCACCTCCAGTTTAACCCTTTTTCATGGAGCGATGACGAAAATGTAAGCGGGTTGGGCATAGAGAAAATTTGGGACCAAAGTGTTACAGATGGTATCAGAACATCAATCTTCATTGCACGGACGCGTGTGCGTGTGGGCCTATGAAACGCATATGGGCATTTGCCGTGTATATGGTGTGCTGCCGAGGGCATCAGCCCTTAAGGGGTTGAATGTAATACCCTGACCTGTTAGTGTGGTGGCCCATATGAAGTTGTAGTGGTGGGATTAGTTCCGCATTGTTTGTCTAAATGAGTTATAGTAGCATATAATGTGTTGGGTCCGAACATACCACCTCCATATTAACCCTTTTACATGAAACAAAAACAAAAGTGTAAGTGGTTACATGCGTGATCATGCCCCACGGTGGCCTAGCAAGCGGATTTTGGGCCAGATGTCACATGTCATGTGCTATATGTTGCTCGCGTGAATCTAATAAGTTACGTGAATCTTTTTCAGTTATGTAAAGTGAGTTTCAAAATGTTCCTTTAAAAATATAATTTTATTCCTTCATTTCAAGTTTATTATTTTAAGAATTTTGGACCTACAACATTAAGAATGATTTAAAGTTTTATTATTTTATTTTCTCAAACGTGGAATACATGTTTACACTAAGATTACTTGTTAATTAGCTATTGTACCAAATTGTTGCTGATATGAATGTTATACTGATCCATTGACCAAAGCCAAGATGCACGGCCTGTCTTCGATTTATTTTTAAATATTATTAATTTTAAAAAATTACAAAATTAAATAGTCGAAAATTTTTTACAGTTTTAGGCTACTGTCATCATTTGAACTGGAGAAAGGTCTCCTATCGCCAGTTGAAATGGCGGCAGAGGCTGATTTTTTTTTTGTGTGTGCAAGATTGGGGATAAACATTTATTACTATTTATTTAAATTTCTAACATTATTCCAACATCCAAACCACCACACAACACCCACCAACTAAACTACCGCCACTAACGGTGCCGCTGACAAAGACAATGGTGGTGGTTTCAGGAAGAAGGTAAGTTACACATTACACTTGGACGTACGACATAATAAGAAACAAAATAAAACACTAATAAGAAAAACAATATTGGCACAACATATTTGAAAGCAAAACTTCATCACATAGTTTTTCAATAAATCACAAAGATATCACATAACTTTCTAGCACAATGTCATTACATAGTTTTTTGATAAATTACAATGATGTTAAACACAATCTAGCAAGACGTCGTCACATAGTTTTTCAACAAATCACAATGTTGTTACAACACATTCCAGCAAGACGTCATCACATAGTTTTTCAACAAATTACAATGACAATACAAAACATTCAGCATAACATATTTCGAGAAGACAAACCATTCTAGTGGCTGCCATCCGGACTACTGACCTCTCCTTCATCTCGTGCACTTCTCGTAGAGCATTTTGTAAGTAGCCCTGGACTCCCTACAAATTAAGCACTTCTTTGTGCGACGTCCCGCTTCTGCTTCGTCCATGTTGTTCCTGATACGCTGTACCTGCTGCCAGCCAACTTTTCCCTTTAGCTTAGCGATGTCCACGGCCCAGGTGAGTTGCTGCCAGGTCGGATAGCTACTGAAATGGCCAACCACGCAATAGCCATACAGCTTTGCACTCTAGGTATGCATTACCTCTTCTTTTGTGAAATATCCAAAAAGGTACTGACCGGGATGCTGCGCCACCATCGAACATAAAGCCATGACATATGAGCACGGCCTATGCAGAAGAAGACGCTTGTTGCAGGTGCATGCACAACTATCCTGGAGTAGCTTGCACTCATGGAAGATCCTCTCATGGTTCATCTTGTGGCATCCTTTCTCCCTGCACATGATCTCAAAGTGAAGCTCCTATGTGCGCATCTTGAATGCTCAGTGCATCTGTGCATCTCACCCTTCTTGCTTTTCTCCTCCATGTACTTGGTGATCATGGTGGAGTATAGAACTTTGTCATTCACCATGGAGAGTGATGCATTGTTGCTTCGGTTAAGAAAATATTTTGTGGTACCCCGGAGAATTACCTCCACAATAGCATCTAGAGGGAGGCACTTGGCGTCGCGCATGATCCAACTGTTAGGCTCGTGCATTGTCATTGTCATGTAGTAGCGACCACTTCTTGTTAGTCTCGTGTTTAATCCAGTCCGAGAAGCATTTCACCTATGCCCCCGTATTCCTCATCACACCAGGAGCATCTATTGGTATGTGTGACAATGCCTCGGGGTCCTGATCAGCACTTGTAGATGACCTTTCTGCTACCTCCCTTCTGTGCACCTCGGTACGCTCATCCAAAATCTTCCAGAGGGCATCGAACTTTCTCTTCTGGTTTTGGTTGCATAGACGCTTTCATCACGTCTTTGTTGCGGAACTGCTTATAGAAGTTTGTACCCAAGTACCTCATGCACCACTGGCTCTGCAGATCCACCCATGAAAGTCCCTCGTTCTCTCGCTATTGTAGCTAGGTTATTGCACTCTACAGCCTTGCATGTTGATCACGTATGAAACATACGTTAGGACAGCCCTATACAACAGAGATATTCACATTCCTTAGAAGCCACATCCAACTATCTGTGTTCTCACTCTCAATGAATCCGAATGCCATGGGAAGAACCTGGTTGTTCCCGTCCATCGCTAATGCATTTAGTATTTGACCCTTGTACTTCCTAGTAAGAAATGTATCATCCACGCACAAGATTGGACGGTAATGCTGTAATGCATTGATGCATGGACCAAAAGCGAAGAATACTCGCTTCAGTACCTTCTTATGTTACCGCCTTGGATGTACGTCATCTTGAATGTCAACATGAGTGCCAGGATTTCTGTCTTGTATGACTCGAAGTTGGCCCGGAAGGTTGTGGTAGGAGTCCTCGAACGTACCGAACCTTGATTCTAGTACCTTCTATTTTACCCCCCCCCCAATGCCTTTACATAGCTGATTATGTACTAAAATCATGCCTCTATTGCCCGAATGATGGATCGTGGCTCGAAATTTAGATTATCCACGATCTCACCATACATGATGTTTGTGATGAAGGCAGATGATGGGTTCTTGTGGGACTACGTTGATTCAACGATGACACATGTGTGAGGGACTACTATAGAGCATTTCCAGTAGGTGTCTCACTTAGACTGGAATGCATGCACTCACCAAGAGCATCTCTCTATGTCACACTTCACAGCGTAACATCTAGGGTTGGACTTCACTACTGTGAATGTATGACGCTTTGATAAGGCCCAGAATTTAACATCCTCCTGCACGACCTCCTTGCATTTTTACACAACCCCTTGCCTGACCTCATTCTGGTCATACTCCCAAGGTACATGAGAGTCTTTGTTAATGAAGAGGCTATCGAACCGGTATGCGTTCCACTAGGATGGAACCATCTATTGTGCCACACCATCATCCTCATCAGATCGTTTATCTTCTGACAATGCTTGGTAGCCCTAGTCTTTAAGGTCCATCCTTTCAACTAGGCCTGCGATCTCCTCACCTTCATCAGCAATCCCACTAGCTTGCCTGACGGAGTCCCCAATTTCTTCTTCGGTATCACCACCACATGCTTGTTCAGCCGTTGATGTAGGAATGGCTTGGCATATGCTTGGGCTAGAAGGACCAAATCCCATCCTTCCTCCCTCGCCAAGACTACATAAGACTGACATGACCTATTTCCCTTGAACTACAACTAACAATATGTGCCATGAGGAGCTATGTGAATTCTTCATACGAGATATATTTTCAAAGAAAATAGCATCTCAGGATTCCAATATCATATTGATTGGCATGTTAGATATCTCGGATTGAACTACTACAAACGTATAGCATGTACTATGATGAGTATATCCTAGAAAGATACAGTCCACTGTTTTAGGTCCAAGTTTGCACTTGTTAGTTATTGGAACATTGACTTTCACCAAGCACTCCCAAGTGCGCAAATACAAGAGTGATGGTTTTCTCTATTTCCAACCTTAATACGGAGTTATCTCACTATTTTTAGTGGGGACTCTACTTAGGACATGACACGCGGTCAACACAGCCTCCCCCAACCATGCCTTAGACATACCCACAGTATCTAACATGGCATTCAACAAGTCAATCAAAGTGTGGTTCTTTCTTTCGGCAACCCCATTGGATTGGGAACAATAGGGGGTGTTCTTTCATGGATAATACCATCAATACTACAAAAAAGCTAATACTGGAAGCCTCATCATAGACGGTTGACCAAAACCGTTAGTATTAAATACAATCACAAACGGTTTTGGTTTAGCGACCGTCTGTGTTACTAGCTGTGCTAAAAACCGTCTGTAAAGAGGTAATATCATAGACAATTCATGTTAAAAACTGCCTGTGAAGTATCACAGACGGTTCTGAACAAGAACCGTGTATGATATTACTAAATATCACAGATGGTTCTTGAATAAGAACTGTCTGTGATACTTCACAGACGGTTATCAACACAAATCGTCTGTGACTTCTCGTCCTCATCACAGATGGTTGGTATTAAGAACTGTCTGTGATAAGTATCTTCCTAATTTTAACATGACTTACCAGGGTTTGAGTTAGGCATTTCAAGTCATGGTAAAATTACGGAGTTAGGCATTTCAAGTCATGGTAAAATTACGGAGTTAGGCATTTCAAGTCATGGTAAAATCACCGAGTAAAGCATTCCAATTCATGGTAAAATCATAGATGGTTTATGTTGAAAACCGTCTGTGAAATATCAGAGATAGTTCTGAACAAGAACCATCTATGATATTACATCACAGAAGGTTTTTGTTTGAAACCATTTGTGATTCACAGCGCGGGAGGGCCAAAATTTTGAACGCGTGCGTGGGAGGCGAAATGTTTTGACGTTGTCCTTATATATTATAGCCACCCCCGCTTGGACTTCAATCAGTCTCTCCTCTCCCTTCCCCACACCGAGCTCTGGCGACCGCCCTTGATTCCCCGAGACGGTTCAGCGAGGAGACACACCCGACGAGGCGGAGGAGGGACACGTAGGAGCTCTATGTCTGCCACAGGAGGCCGACACGCGTCCACAGCCTGCTGTTTCACAGCACCTCTGGTGAGCGAGCATTGCGGCTTGACCAATACCGCCAGATTTGGCCGCCCCCCATCTTGGCCTCAGGTGAGCACGAAGTTTTGCCCCTAAATCCCCATCCTGGTTTCCTTCTCACACTGATTTTGTCCCCTGCATCCTGTCAGATTTCATTTTCAGTAAGAACCCCCATCTGTGGTCGACAAGTGAGGTCGATTCAGTTCGAGATGGACACTTCTACTCGACCTTGTCCTTGTCAGAGAATGAGCCATTGATTGAGAATGAGAGAGAGTATCTTTTAATTACCTTCTTGCAAACTATCGAAAGAGCATATGGAAACTATTGTCCAGCAATTGATTGGTTTGGCTCAAAATTCAAATTTTTTTGCAACACAAAAAACTATCACAAACAGTTTTTACTAAAAAACCGTTTGTGATAGTCTATTTTCACAGACAGTTCTGAACGGTTATTGTTCAGAATGATCTGTGATAGCTTTTTTCACTAACGGTTCAAAAATCGTCTATGAAGACCACATAGTATCACTGACCCATAACGTCAGACGGTTCAGAAAACCATCTGCGATGACGATTTTGAACGATCTGTGGTTACCTTTTCTGTAGTAGTGCATGTTCCGCACAAAACTGATTGAACTCATTAGAAAAATACTCTCCACCACAATCGGACCTAATTCTTTTAATCTTTCTGTCTAATTGATTCTCAACCTCAACTTTATAAGTTTTGAAGTAATCTAATGCCTCATCCTTTGTTTTCAACAAATACACATAGCAGTATCTAGTGGCATCATCAATTAAAGTCATGAAATCTTTTTTTCCTCCTTTTGTCAATATACCATTCATCTCACACAAGTTTGAATGTATGAGTTATAATTTTGCCGAATTTCTTTCTTCCACAGCCTTGTGAGGCTCTCAGGTTGCTTCACTTGCACACAAATTTGGTATTTTGAACCTTTGACTATGGAAAAATTTAAAATTAAATTTAAACTGAAAAGCCGAGACATACAACCAAAATTTATATGACATAAATATAAGTGTCACACATTGGACTCATCACCATTCGTAGAGTCATAAATATAGTTCACAACCTTATTACAAAAATCTAAAAGGGCAAAACGAAATAAACCTCTACACTCATAGCCTTTTTCCAATAAAGAGTCTAAATTTTTACATGACTACTTTATTCGACTCGAAGACCAACTTGAACCCATCTCGACATAGAAGGGAACCACTGATGAGATTCTTATTTATTGTAGGGGCATGCTACGCGTTCTTCAAGCACATGATCTTTCCCGAAGTGAACTTCAGATCTACTATGCCAACACTAAGAATAGAAGCATGTGACCTATTCCCCATTAGGACGGAAGAACCCCGTGCGACCTGGTAAGAACAAAACATAGATGCATAAGCGCATATATGAATATTAGCCCCGGTGTCAATTCACCAATCAGTAGATTGACATGCCGAAAAGACACTATGTAAATTACCATACCCAGATGCTTCGGCCTCGCCAATAATTACATTAACAGACTTCTTCTACACTGGATGATTTTTCTTGCCCATCTGTTTGCAGTATTTCTTGGCCCAATGACTAGTCTCGCTACAAACAAAGTAAGTAATATCCTTCATGTTCACTTTCTTTTTACTATTGTTGGTCCTTTTGAAGTTGGTGGTAGAAACAACCTTGCCTTTCTCATTGTCAATATGCTGCATGATGTTCGCTCTAGACTGTCCCTCTTGCACCATTGGTATCACATCCTTTGCTCGAACCTTCTCTTCAACATCAAGACTAGCAACCAAATCCTCGATGAAAATATTTTGCATCTTGTGTTTCAGAGATGTGACGAAATTCCTCCAAGTTGGAGGTAATTTGGCAATAATGTCCATAGCCACAAATTTGTCAAGCAATTGACAACCAAGGTGGGTGAGTTCCCTCACAACAAATTGTAGTTCATGAGTCTGCTCGGTTATCAACCATTTTGTAATCATGATATTGCTCCATGACATACAATTCATGTCCAGTATCTGAGGCATCGAACTTGTGTTCGGGTGCATGCCACAGATCCACAGTGTTCTTCACGTGCATATGCACATCACAAAGCTGGTTAGATAACATGCTTATAATGCCCCCGACAAATATTGTCGCAGCCGTGTTGTAGTCTATTTGTTGTGCAGTAGTACGAGGTCCTTCAGGACCTAGTATCACGACCCAAAATACATTCATAGCCGAGAGTCACAACTGGATCCTTGTCTGCCATCTCCTGAAATTCGCACTAGTGAATTTCTCGAGTTTTATTGCCTCGGCAAAACCAGTCATCATAAAGTGCCTATCAGGTTTTTGGTTTGTTAGGTATATGCGCACTTTTGTGATTATTATAATTCCTAAAACAATAATTAAATCAACAACATCATATATACTAGGCATAATTAGAACTATAAACAGTAGCATGATCATCAACTCAAATATTTCTATCTCATATATATGCGCTAACATGGCAAAGCCTAGAACAGGAACACTACTAATAGAAGTAGGCATCAACATCATCTCATGATTTATTTCTAGGAAGCAAGGTCTAGCCAAATTAAATGATATCACCGCGACTTATAGAGAATTGCTCAGGCAAAGGCTGTGGTAGAGTTTGATGCGAAGAAGACGACATGAAGTGGATGATGAAGGAAGCTGTGAGCAGTCGTGTGAACGTTTCCCAAAAACCTAATTCGCCCCAACCCATACAGGATCACGAGGGACGCTGGCTTTAGAGACACTACTCTCCCCATATCGGTGCACACTAAAGAAGGGATGGAGTAGTTAAGGTTGCGCAACACAGAGGGATAGAGCAATAATTTGGTATTTATCTCTGCCTATTCCGTTCTAAGAATAGACTCCTCTCCCTCATATAGAACTAGCAGCTAACAAAAGAAACTAATGTCATTACTCTGTTTTAAACATAGTTAATGCATGCCATAAAAGCCCATGGAAACAGTATAATTCAAACTTTCAGTTTTCAATTCGTGTGAATAGTTTGCATGGTTTTGAGGTGCAAACAGAAGCAGCAGTTCCACAACCAACTGGACACGAAATCGCCGGACCATTCACACGCACGTCGAGCGTAGGCCGGCGATGATGTGGCGAGGCGAGGCGAGACATGGCGTGGCGAGCGAGTGCGTGTGCGTGTTCTCCTTTTGCTTGCTTCAACTAGGTAAGACCAACTCCACTTTATATATTGGTCTTCTCTCATCTAGACTAGTAATATGGTATTAAACTTCCCATATTCCACCATGTATGAGTGGGACTTTAGGATTTTCCTAGGATTTAATTAGAATATTATATAGGCCAAGCTCATAAACTCCAACAATCCCCCACCAGATCTTAAAAGCACTACGAATTTGCCCATAATTCCAAAGTGTTGTTGATATACCAGTTGTTCGGTGGAGACCAGTTAAGGTTGAACATCCACCTAGAACCGCAAGCTACACTCGCCCACAACTATACAATGGACTAAGCTTTGAATTGGTAGTTTTGTGCGGACAAGTTTCACCTAAGGCCTTTGTTGTTACTTGGCTGTCAATAGGTTAATCCTCTGGTGGAGCATATAGGTTATACTCGTGTCTCTCTTCATGAGCTTCTTAGACATCACCTATATCTCATAGACTGTGACCAACTATCGGGCTCATATAGGTGTGTTCTTACAAGAATACCCTGTAGGACGGTATTTTACTGTTAAGCCTCAGAATACATTAAGACAAAGTCATCCTGCCTTACAATAAATAGAATATTGTATCTCGAATGGAGTGAGATATAAAGTAAGAATATACTCTACTGTTATCCAAAAAGTTTGTTTTTCCTAAGGTCTATTTCACAGGATTTTCGATCACATAGGTTTTGGTTACCACTGTGTGTAACTAATGTGGGTGTCATTCCCATCTCATTCGATGCAATTTCAAACTTCTCCCTTTCCACCATGCATGAGTAGGCCTTTAGAATTTTTCTAAGATTTAATTAGAATATTATATGGGCCAAGCCAATAAACTCTAACAGCACTTGCAGATTAACTCTAAGACTCAACAGCCTGCTTGCATATGTTTATTTTGTCTTTCCTTCTTAATTTCTTGCAAGGGAGTTTTGAAGAGAATACTGTACTTCTTCTGTGTTTCAAGAGGAACATGGGCCCAAGAAATATCATTTTGTTAAGTTGAAGGTGGCTTGTATGCCAAAAGACCAGAGTGGTCTGGGTATTCTAAACTCGAAAAAAACTGAATGTGAACAGTGTAATTATTATATTTCTACCTCCCCTCCCCTCTCCTATCCCGGGTCAACTGCTTTCCTCTCCGTCCAATTGTTGCGCACCCCTCACCTCCCTTCTTCTGATCACTTGACTCTTCGCTGTGAAGCACTTGTTGTTGCTGTTATCTTCCGGATCGCGGAGTTGCTGACTCTGATCCGTGCGAACATGTGTTGCCGGCAATTCCAACCGAAGGGGCAGGTTGGGGCAGCGGATGCTCAATTAGCAGCAGCTCCACTCACTCCATGTGGTGAGTGCACCAAATTTCCTTGCCGTTGTACACCCTGAAAGCTTCTTGGAGGTTGCTTGGACACCAAAAGGATGGAAATTCTGCAAGAAATGAGGTGGTGGAAAGTTTTGGTCACATGGAGAATGGGGGAAATTTGTGGGAAATAGAGGTGGTGGACTGGTGGGAAGTTTTGACTATATTGGAAATTTGCATTTTTTTTTGGCATGTGGATTTGGGGAGTTTGTGTTGAAGTATAAGTGAATTGTCTATCTTTTCTCACCAGCTTAAGTTTTTGGGTGAACTGGTTGGTGCATGCAACTCAATATGGTATCAGAGCCAAGAGGTCTTGAGTTTAAGACCCGGCTGTCACAATTAAGAAAATAATTGCAGTCCATTTCTATTCTACGTCTTAGGTCTGAGGGAGTCTACACGTAAGGGGGAGTGTTGAAGTATAAGTGAATTATCCACTTTTTCTCATTAGCTTCAGTTTTTGGGTGAACTGATTGGTGCATGCAACTCAATAGTTTAGATTCACAAAATTTATGTTTGAGGATTGAGGAATCCATTTCTTTTTTCACTAGTATCTCAACAATTGATGAACTTGGGTTGTGGAGAAGAACTCATGAGCAGCTCTGTTTTTGTAGGCAAGTAACGGGAAGAAAATTTGTTAGGGGAGAGCTTCACGTGAGATCCCCCTCATCAGCCATTGATTTATCTCCTATCAACAAAATCAACGACTAATGGATAGACTCCCGCATGAGATTTTCTTCCTGCTTCTTCGAGTCAGAATGCAATGACTACTTGCAACGGCTAAACTCAAAAATTGTATTTTATTGTATGGTGCAGTGTTCTAGCACAAGATATTGTATTTTAATCACAAGCTGTGGCTAGTCCTTTGCACCTACCATTTGTTGCTTCCCCAACAATGCTTATTATGGCCAGTCGGCCAGTCCTCAAGACGTAAGAACTCAATACAGTGTGATGCCTTTGGATCAGTGAACTTGACCCTATAATGGTTGCTTTTGAGTAATCAATTTAATTTTAGGTGGGAATCTCCCCCACCGTCGACTCCTAAAAAATTGTTGTCTAAATGGTCACGGTGGTTGCATATAATGTCCATGGTGTTTGGTAACTATTGCTTGGAAATAAATATCTAGTAGGGGCACACTCAGTCGCAGCTTAAAGCCCTTAGGACACTGAATATATAGATATATTCTAAGATGTACAGTTCCAGTCCCCACAATACTGATGTACCGTTCCATAATATATTAAATAAAAGGGCATATAGATGACTTCTATAATCTTAGTGGATGAACGAGGCACGTGCCGTCTACCGACGAGTTCACGGTGTTATTTTTTGTTTTGATCTGTGAAGGAACTAGATTTATTATTTTGAGTCCAAACAGTGTCATATAAGCCAAAAATTCTAATTTTATGGCTCTTTGCTGTGGGATATCGGACCCATTAAAATAATATATCCGGTTGAGAGAGAAGAGAGAAGTTGGATAAATAGTCTATTTTGCCCCAGAGCCTACCGGCGCACTCGACCGGTCAACATCGTACAACGACAGCTTGGCAGTGCTGGGCCCGTTAGTCGGTTGGACAGAAAACAAAGGAGAGCAGGGGAAGCCATGCCAGAGAGCTTGGGCGGCTTGCCGGCGTGGCGTGAGCAGTGGCGAAGCACATGCGAGGTCGAAAACAGAACGAGGGCAGGGAGACGATGCTTCAAGAGGTGGTTCCCAGGGAAGAGGTAGTATTGGAGCTCGCCGGAGATGGGGTCCAGGCGGCGGCGCCATGTGTGGCTGCGGAGAGGGGTGGTACAGGAGTGAACAAAGGCATAAACTGGGCACGGAAACCAAGGGTCATTGGAGTGACGCCAACGATGTTGTTCTACAGCAGCGCTGAGCCGGCCAAGATGGCGACCAAGATAGCATCCTCGAGCATCGAAGGTAAGGAGTGCATGAGTATTAGAAAGTCTCAGGGAACTCACCCATGCTGTTAGTGGTGGAGGAGGAGGAGGTCTAAAACGGCTTGGCGGCGATGGATGACGAACGAAAATGGCTTCTACTACGATGAAGCTCTATGGTAGAGGAAAGCTTCAAAGGAGCATTGGTTTAGGTTCGGGGAAGTATGAGGGTGCTCTTAGACTAATGAATCGATCCAAGGCTTACTGAGGTTGGAGGAAATGGCGCGGTGGCTGTAGAAGCTGGAGTTGAGGAAGACAACTCGATCCCGACAAATTACTGCATGAATCAAGAAAGTGATGAGGGGAAATAAATTAGAGGAGATGGAACATAATGTGACCTGACAAATTTGTCCAAAAATCACCAGAGCGGTTGGGACATAGGCGATGTGCCACGGATGAAGTCGCTGGACAGTACTGGGGTAGCACTGAGAACCCTTTGGCAACTTGGAGTGTGAGATTGCTAGCACCAGCGTGTACGTCGATGGCTACATGCAGTGTGAGATTGCTAGCCTTCCTCTCTTAGACCATTGGATTTTGTTTGTTAACTTCAATTACTTTTTTTGATAGGATACTCTTCGATTGTTTGCTCCTCCTCCAGCGACGCGGCCGACGGCGCTATTGCCCATGGCAACCTCAAGGCCTCCAACGTCCTCTTCACAACCGACGTCACCCACCGCACCTCCCATGCCCGACGGTGCCAGCGGCTCCTCCTCCCTCCACGCGGATGTGTGCGCGTTCGACGTGTTGCTGCTGGAGCTACTCACTGGGAAGGCCACAACAGTGCAGGGTGACGACGCAGAGCTGGCACGGTGGGTGACGTCGGTGAGTTAGCAGAGGATGGTGCGGCTGCTGCAAGTCACAGTGCCAGAGCGGAGAAAGACCTCCTAGAGGCTGTAAGGGAATAAGCAAGGAGGGAAGGGCATGAAGGTTATTTTTAGGTGTTTCTCTCTTCCAAACAATGAGTAATATTATTATAATAGCCTTAGGCCCTCTTTGTTTAGGCTTAGACTTTTTGGCTTATAGCTTAAAGCCAGCTTTTTGGCTTAAGTGGCTTATAAGCTCCTAGCTTTTAAGCCAACCGAGGGTGTTTGTAATCGGCTTTTATGGGTGATTGGCTTTTTGTTCGAAATGTCTAAAATATCCTTGATCATGTCTTGATAATACGGACATATTTTGCAACCAACAATACCAAATTATGATATCAAAGTTCGAGGCGTCGATTCGAGACCAAATTCACACATCACAGTTCATCATATTTTTGTTGGGAAGGATTCGATGGAAAAAAGAAACGATTTGTATTTATATCGATGGCAATTTGAGGTAATTTTAACGAAGTTTGGTGGCAAACATATATTCTATTCGTAAAAGCCAAAAAAGCACCTCTCCCTGGCTTATGGCTTTTAGGCTTAAATTGGCTTAAACTTATTATAAGCCAAACAAAAAAGCACCCCTTTGTTTAGGCTTAGGCTTTTTTGCTTTTAAGCCAGACAAAAAGCCTAAACAAAGAGGGCCTTAGTCTCCCCAGAAAAAGCCACAAAATTTTAGTGTATTTCGGCAAAGACACGACATTTTGGTGTCCTCCACTAATTACACAAAATTGTGATGTCTATTGCTAATTTTGCCAAAAGGAGTTGTGTTTTCCGACCAGTCAACACGTATCTGAAGAGATGGAGGGTCGCATTTAGTATATAAATCACCGGCGATGTGTGCCTTGCATGACATGCGTGGATTGCGACGCGTTGCTCTGTGAGGCGTCACGTAGTTTGTCCATCTGAAATTGCTGGTACTATCAATTTCGCCCGGACAACAAATTGGCCAGCATTTGGGCACAGAGCGAACACAATCTCTTACATCTTGGTGGCGAGAATGGTACATTTGGACCATTACGGATGATGCAGGAATGATATTGATAAGATTGATTTTTAATAACTTGTGGACGGGGTCACAAGCTTGTAGCAAGTCCTTTGCACTGCCATTTGTTGCTTCCCCAACAATGCTTATGGTCGATCCTTAAGGACTACTCTATTTTTTTTTGGTGCTTATGGACTACTTTCTATATACACTTGTGGATGCCCTTGGACGATGAACCTAACCTGCAATGGTTGCTTTTGAGTAATCAATTTAATTTTAGGTAAAATCTCCCCACGACGGATTCCTAAAAACACGTTATCTAAATGATTATGGTGGTTTCATATAACGTCTAGGAAAAAGTCCATTCAACACCCCTAAATTCTTCCAAAATTCTAGAAATCAATTTTAAACTACAAAACTAGACATTCGACAGTGCTCCTGTGGCGCTCTTGCAGGACATTGACCTCGTCGGTGGCGTGGACAAGGTCCAGATCTAGTGGATCCGGATCCTTGGTTGCCAGGCTGCGAGACAAAGGTGGGATGCGACCGCACACCTGTGCCAACCCGCACAACACGAATCCGACTCGCGAGGCGAGATCGCGCGATGTTGTGCCCTACCTACCTTGGATTCCACGGTATGGTGATGACAAGGCCGTGGTGCGATCCACCGAGCGGCGATGGGCTAGTTCTATTTCTTGGCAGCGAGGACAATGTCCAGATCCACAGATCTGGGTACCTTGTTCATCGGGCTGCTTCATTTTCCCTCTCTGGTCATCGGCGTTCGCTGCTTGTTGTCGAGATCCCACGGCGAGGATGACTTGTTGTCACAGACTGTCCTCCATACCGCATGCGGCAATGCCCCGGGGTCCCTAAGCCATGAGTGCACATCATCTTCCTGCCTCCTCACTGACCCAAGAGAGAGAGATTGGGGAGTGGCTAGAGTCAGCGGTGTAGAGGGAGAGTGAAGGCCGTGGTGTGGGTTTGGAGAAATGGTGGACGGTGGCGGTAGGAGGTGGCATGGTGGGAGGCGGTGGATCCGGGTGGTGGTGGATCAAGAAGAAAGGAGGCGAGATGGGCGACAAAGGGTAGCGGCGTCGGCGAGCTCTGGTCGACCCTCACCGGTGACGAACTAGAAGAGAAGGAGAGGGAGAGTGAGGGTAGAGAGAGAGAAGAGTGAGGAAGGGGGGAGAAAAGCGGAATGGAGATAACACGTGGGTCCCACATTTTTGTTTTATTTCTTTGATTGGTTACCATATCATCTAAAATGAGCTTATGTGTCAAGTACCAGCGACACGTATAATAACAGAGAGGCATCGTCGACATTACTATGTAATGTCACTTGTGTGCCATTCGCTCCATCCTGAGCGTTCATTCCAAAATCAAAGCGCATTGGATGTCCCACCATAGCAAGGGAATCAAAGCGACTTGGTGTTGGCGCCAAAGCAACGTCGCTTCCTTGCCTTTCTCTGTTGGCACCAACCCTGGGCGTCCCTTCCCCGCCTTTCACTATTGGCGCCAACCACGGATGCCACTTCTTCACCTAAAGCAACAGCGGCACAAAGAAGTGCTTTTACGGATGTCCCTTCCCAGTGCCTTTCTACGCTTGCTTTGGATCTAATGGAAGAGGATAACACAAAGAATTGTGACTCAATCCAACATGATTCATCTCTTCGGTAAGCAATATAGTAGTTTCAATCTTGTTCTTGTATGATCAATGCAACAATCTCTCTCTCTCTCTCTCTCTCTCTCTCTCCAATGTGAACAAATAAATTTGGTCGGGCTAACAGCAATGGCTTGTTACCTGTTTACTGTAGGGATGACCCCATACCTAGTTGGGTACCCCAGATTAGCATGACATTTAGTAGTGTAACTGAGGCTCGGAAATTTGGGAACTACTATGGGGGTTAAATTGGTTTCGATGTTAGGAAGAGATTTTAGAATACTAGTAAACTCGATGGCAAGGTTACATCTGTTGGATTAGTCTGTGCGAAGAAAGGTTTTCGAACAAAGGATCAAAGAGACCACTTGATCAAGAATCCTAGACCTGACACCAGAACTGGATGCAAAGTTTGCATAGGAATTACCTTGAATCGAGTGTTGAAAAAATATGAGATACATGATGTGGTTCTTAAACATAATCATAGACTTCAAATCCCAGAAACCCGTCACTTAATGCCATCACAACGGAGCATATCAAAAGTGCAAGCATTTGAAATCGAAATGGCAGATAGTACTGGAATTCAGCCTAGAATTGCTCATAAATTGGCTAGTTGGCACGTTGGAGGAGCTGCTAAGCTTGGCTATACTTGTCGTGACCACAAGAACTATTTGCGCACTAAACGCCAAAAGGAGATGAAGTATGGTGAAGCTGGAAGCTTGTTAAATTACTTCTAGAAAAAGATTGTGGAGAATCCGTCATTCCAATATATCTTGCAGCTAGACAGCGAAGAACAAATAACAAATATTTTTTGGGCTGATGCTAAAATGATTATTGATTATGCTCACTTTAGTGATGTTGTCACTACTTTTGGAACTAATCAAGAAAGCCGACCATTTGGTATGTTTAATTTGTTGGATTAAACCACTTAAGAGAAACCATGATTTTTGAAATTTGCTCTTATATGCGATGAGTCATTTGACTTTTAGATAGCTCTTTGATACATTTTTGTCAACTCATGGCCACCAAAACCTAGAACTATCTACACTGATCAAGATGTTGCTATGGGAAAGGCAATTGCAGAGGTGTTACCGATGCATGGCATGGGTTGTGCACTTGGCATATTATGCGAGAATGCAATCAAACATTTGAACCGTCGGAAGATTGAAGGTTCAAACATCCTTGGTGACTTCAGCGCTTGCATGTACCAATATGAGGACACAACAAAGTTTGAAGATGTATTCGCTAATATGAGAAGTAAGGTACATAAACAAACTTAGCTTGATAGTATTTATAAGCTAAAAGAAAAATGGGCTGAATGTTACATGAAGGATGTGTACACACTAAGAATGCGAAGTACTCAGTTGAGTGAGAGTTTGAACAACGATATGAAACAATACTTAAACTCGGAATTAAACATTCTTCACTTCTTTGGGCACTTTGAGAGAGTTGTCCAAGCAAAGAGAGATAAAGAGATAAATTCAAAGTACGAGTCAAGGAAAAAAGTTACCGCGCATCAAAATGAGAACTCCAATGCTGCTGCAAGCAAGCAAACTTTACACGACACATATATTTGAAGCCTTCCAAGTTGAATATGAAAGATCCATGTCACCTATCGAGGCCATCAAATGAAGGAATGCATACATTGTTGGAATTGGAGCTCTTGAAGACGATTCTACACTTGAGGGCGAGCATATGGTTGTCGGTGATTATTTTCAAGACTGCGGTTTCATGTACTGTAAACTATTTGAGAAAAGCGGGTTATTGTGCGGTCATGCCTTGAAAGTTCTTGATTTGATGAACATTAAGAAGTTACCTGAGCACTACATCTTGAAGCGATGGACATTGCAGGTACGATCTGGAACTATCCAAGACGTGTGTGGGAGAAAAATATTGGAAGATCCAAAGTTAGATGCAACACGTCGCTACAAGTTTCTTTCACACAATTTTATTGGTTTGGCCTCGGCGGTGACTTTGAAGAATGCTTTTTGTTGGTGGAAAGCGTACTTGATAGCCTTGGTAGGGAAGTTGAAGAAAAAATCAAGCAGTCTTTATCTTATAATGACAATCAATCTGAAGCACAAGCAGCAACCGAAGCATATAATAACTTCACACATGCTGCTGGCCTTAAAAAAAAGAGTGGCAAAAACGAGTGGGTCAAAGCGAAAGAAAAGTTGGGTTGAGAAATATATAAAAAAACAACGATCAGATCAAGCCAAGTCCCATAAACAAACTGATGTGGTATGTCACTAGTAACTCAGCAAATTTGTTTTTCAATTGCTCTGCGTTATAACTTGTTTCAAAACACGGTCAATTAATAGGGAGCAGAGGTGAGCGAAGCATCACAACTTCAACCATCGGCTGAGAAGTGCTTCAATAATAACCGACAAGAGATTGAAGGTTTTGAACTTGTTGGTACTTACATGCAACTATTGATGGTATGGTTCAGAAATATTCGATATTATTGTTTATATGATAGCCATTTACGTTTTGTTCAGCGCGAGTATTGCTCCGTTTAGGGTCCTCGGGTGGTCAAGATTTTAAACATGAAGGTTCATTTGGGATTTGCTCACACCACTAATGGTTAAACAATCTAAAGATCTTACATATACAACTTGGTGTGGTTCTTGACTTGGGTATCAAACTTGTGTTAGTCGGAATTATACACTTTGCTTTTGTGCTTTACGGTCAAACATAAGCACTCACAGTATTGCTTTCCTTTCGTTAGTGATATTGTGCTTCTCCATATTTGCATAATTGTTCTTTGGTAGTTTCATTATACATAAATGTTTCGTTTTAGAGATTTGTGATCTACTAGTTCACCAAGATCAATGTTTCCTTTGTGAACTAGAAAAGAATTTCTTTTTGACTAGAGAACACAAGTAGCAACATCATTTAGAGAGATATCACACATTTGCACAAGTACTAGCTGAGCATATTGACCTGGAGGCTTGGCGTGGCGACAAGGCGGTGCCACAAGGCATGCAGCTACTGCTCGTAGCAAGGTTGCAGGCTTGCAGCATCTTGAAATTTCAAGCTTCTTTGTTGTTGGGGTGAGTAGAACATAAACAAAGTGCGAGTCAACCGATTATAGCAAGTAGAGATGGGCGACAAGAAGATCTCAAGGATAGCTAGCAGCTACGCGCGGCGGTGGAGCACTTGGCTTGGCGAAGCTGTCGGCGGACATCGTAGTGGGCGAAGTTGGAGAAGCGAGCAACGAGCGCTGGCTCGGTGAGGCCATCGGCGTCGGCGCTTAGGCGCTTAGCGCGAAAAAAAACGGCCGGCGGCGCGGCTTACGGCGCCGCCGGCGTCGCGGGCGTCGTAGGGGCGGCCGAAGCGGCAAGCGGGCGCAGCTTGGCGAGGCCGTTGGCGTTGGCGGCGGCGTCGCTTAGGTGGCAGCGGCGAAAAAAACGGTGGCTTGGTGAAGCCGCGGCGTCGGCGGATGTCGTAGTGGGCGGGCCGGAGAAGCCGAGTGGCGGGCGCCCTAGGTTGGCGAGGCCGTTGGCGTCGGCGAATGTTGAGCCGAGAGAGACCGGAGCGCGAGGGAGGATTGAAATTTTTCCCTTGTTATGTTGGGGTCACGTGGTCTAAGCAGTCAAGTTAGGCTTTGATTCCCTTGCTATGGTGGGACATCAACGGCAGCCTTTGATTTTGGAATGAGCGTCGGGGCGAGCAGATGGCACACGGTGACATTACATAGTAATGTCGGACGATGCCTCTCCATAATAACATATACCATACTTAATAAAATACCACCAACTAGCCACCACATCAGGAAAAACCGGAGTGGAATGACTTCGGGGGTAATATGCATGGTATTGATACTTAAGGGCAGAAGTGCCGAATTTTGTAGTTGAAGGTTGATTTCTAAACTTTTGGAGAGTTCACATAGGGTCGGATGGACTTTTTCGTAATGTCTACGGTGTTTGGCAACTATTGCTTAGAAATAAATATCTGGCAGGGGACACACTCCCAGTCGCAGCTTGAATCCTCGTACACAAGGCAAGTGATTCTCACTTTTGGTCAGGTTTAGTGAAAGTGGAAATTTTATTCTAATTGTTCGTTGCTATAAAATTATTGGCAATGGGGAAGAGACTTTTGCTTTCGGAGGATGTCTCGACTCTCGATGGGTGACAAACTTATGAACTTGCAATATCGTAGGCTTTTTTAGCTAATCTAGCTTAGAAATAAATTATCAATAACTGTCTCTTTTTTTTTTTTTTTGCTTATCGGAAAAGAATAGACACTACATGAAAATCGATAGGCAAATTCTCATGTCCAACAAATACGACAAAACTTTTTTAAAAAACTTAATGCGACAAAGCTGTTTGGGCTTTGGAAGCAGATATGCTCAGCTAAAGAAACACCGGCGCAGTGAGCCACCAATGGGTCACCCTGCCCACGGCCCACCCAGATCAGCCCAATTCACAGCTTGTTTACTTTCTCGGCCCGCTTAGCCCATCTATGATCTTCTTCCAGCTTGACCACCGAGCGAACCGGCCCAGCTCACACCCCTCCGGCAGAAAGCCACCAAAGGTTTAGGGTTCCGACGGCCGCAGCAATCAGACGAAGGGGAAGAGAGAGAGGAGAAGGGGAAGAGATGAGCGGGAGCGCGTTCAACGCGTTCAAGTCGCGCGTGCCGGTGGCGTGGAGCCCGCGGCTCTACATCACGCTGGTGCGCGGCCTGCCCGGGACGCGGCGTCTCCACCGCCGCACGCTCGAGGCCATGCGCCTCCGCCGCTGCCACCGCACTGTCGAGCACCGCACCACGCCCTCGCTCCTCGGCATGCTTACCCAGGTGAAGCGCCTCGTCGTCGTCGAGACCGAGGAGATGTACAACGCGCGGAGGCAGGTCGAGGAGCAGCGCCGCACGCCCCGGCCGCCGATCGTCGTGTCGCACCACCCGCTGCCACCGACGCCGGCGCAGGCGGCCGCCGTGGAGAGTGCTGCTGCGGCGGCGCAGTAGCCTCTGGTAACTTTTCTGTAGTCTCTTTTGTGCCCAGAGTGCGTTGATCTGTCTGCTTGCTTGCTGCTTGCGCGTGAGGTGTTTGATGCAATGCCTCAGAAGAAAGAGTGTGCACTTGCCTGGTATTGTTTGTGTTTGGTAATGCTAGTATTGCTCTAGTGTTTTAGCGTGTCAGTTGCTGTGCTTACCACGTGTTTGTCGAAATGTTGCAATGGACATGAGTGATACAATTTCTGCAGCAAGGGTTTTCCTGCTAATAAACTATGATATTGGGCAACAATTTTAGTTATATCCCTACCAAAGTCCAGTTCGATACAAGCTCAAACACGATTTAAAATGCATTTCTTGTCTGGTTTTTCATATTAGCATTCTAAGATGCAACATTTGTTCATCAGCTTTAAGCCTTTAAATAGCTATTTGTGATATATGATAGACAAATTGAGGCATTTGTCAGAACTTTATGCGACTGTACTTAGACATTGGCAATTCCGCTGTGCTCAAATTTACTTGAGAAGAAAGTTTAAGAAGAAACGGCAATATCCATTAGATGTGCCTTCGGGACAGAAAATACATCTCGGGAACTCTCGTGTATTCGAACTAGTTCGGATCGTAGCTAGCTCACATAGGAAAGCAGTGATGAAATACCATCCATTTATTCAATTTAACTAAAAAGATCTCAAAGTAACAAGTAATAATAATAAGCTGGATCTTATGGTCAATGTTTTTAACTTGCCACACAGGGGCTAAAGAAATAAATAAACTCTTGCAGTGAAATGAACTCTTCAATGGTCAATCAACATGCCCGCGGCAATCGAGTAGAAAACACATCCTAATCCGCAAAACCTTCATGCTACTCTTCTGGTAGAACTCGAGTTCACTGGTTCTTCGTGGAGATTAAACAACACAGGCGCAAAACCATGAGTACTTTAAATGTATTGACAAGCAAGTAGGAAATGTATGCAAATAGTATTCATACAGAGGCTTGAACAAAGATTAGTTGTATGACTCTTTTCAGAAAACAACATTTACTATAAATACAATAAATAGATTGAAATACTAAGTTGAAAACAATAATAAGTAAATAAACAATTTCTTTAAAACAACGATGAACTTTCCCATTCACTTGACCAAATAACGATAAGTGAATTCCCGTTCACCAATCGACACAACACACCAAGTGAATGACCTATTCACCAAACGAACATTATATTCATCAATTTAACTTCCCATCCACACTCCGACTCATTTTTGAAGAAACTCTATCTCCCGTGTGAAATCCCCAAACACGTCCATAATCGCGGACACGGCTATTGAATAGTTTTACACTCTGCGAGAGGTTGTGCAGTTTGACCACAAGAGATATATCAACTTATAATGTCGGGCATTTCACGCTCACGTAGGCGTGCGACTAAGTGATCATCACAAGGCTTTTACAAAGCTCCTTCTTAACCTAGTTACGCGCTAAGGTTTCAACACCGAATGTCTTCCAGGCAGACGGCCCCTCTTGCGCGGCGTGAGAATCGTTTTCCACGACTCACACTTCTCATGTGAAAAGCGAAATTAAGACATTGCTAATTAGTCGGCTAAGTCCGTCCCATACCGGACATATGGTTGTGCGGTTAGGCCCGATTCAATGGCGCACAAGATTAAGTCCTTGACAAGTTACTCGGCGAGGCTACCACAAACCCACAACATGTTCAATCCACATCCCACTATCCACCAACCGCTCATGCGAAAACCAGTTTGTTTAACTAAAACCAATGACAAACCCGTCATGGTACACAAATTTTAACAAGAATGGCTCACCACCACGATTCCATAAATCATTAAGTCAAAATTAATTATCAAGACACATGTGATGACAAACCCATCGTAACTAAATTGAACTAAGCATATATACGATACCCATGTTAGCAATATAAATATATCAACTAAAATTACCCATGCTATGGTGACAAAGGATTCATGGCATTCAAATAATCAATAGAGGCATAATGACGTGACAATAACTATACCCAAGGCAATTTATATAAAGATAACATGCAATTGTATAAAACAATATACTTTTGAAATCATGGGTTCAATATGTTCAAAGGACCACGACTTGTGCGGGAATAAATCCTGTGATTGATCTTGATCTTGGTATACTACTCCTTGCTCAAAGTTTCCGAAATATCGGCGTCTACTCATAAACAAGCAAATAAACCAAATAAATAAATATGAGAGAAAACAAACTCCAAAAATTAAATAAAAATCTCAGATAAATAGATCTCGAATTTAGATAAATTTAGGAATTTGAATGGACTCAATCGGAGTTCGGATGCAGAAGATATGAGCTCTGGAAGATTAAAATCACATAAAATACTGAAAATCAGAATTTATGGATTTATTGAATTATTTTGCTAAAGGAAAAATGAATTATGACGTCAGCAGTGGATGTTCAGACGGGACGAAAATTGCTCTGACAAGCGGGTCCCTCGTCATAGAGATGGTGCCGTGGGGCGGGTTCATGGCGTTTGGTTGGGTGAATTTGATTTGCACCACATGGGTACATTGGTGGCGGTGATTAGGACACCACATGGGCCAAGGAGGTGATGTGGCGGCTGACACGGGCGATGATGTGGAAGGAGGTGGGCGCTCGTGTACGAAGCAAGCGAGAGGAAGGAGCTCGTGGCGACATTGATGGCGGTCTTGAAGGTGAAGCAGGCGGCGAGCGATCGGAGAGCGCAAGCGAGACCCGTAGTGAGCGAGCTTTGGCGGCGATGGCTTGACCGGAGCGGCGACAGGTTGTCGGCGGCGGTGACTTCAGCGGCGGGGAGCTTCTCGGGTGAGGCGACTTTGGCGAAACCTTGGCACCCCAGCGAAACAAAGAGAACGCAGTGTGCGGCATCACGAGAACACGAGGAAAGGCTCGGGACAAGAAGCTCACGGAGATATAGATTGAAAAGAGAGGCGGCGGTTTGATGGCGAAGAGCAGCGGCGATGGGTGGTCGGCGGCCGAAAGCGATGGCGTCACGGTGTAGACCCGCGCTATCACGGACCCGAGAGGTCGGCGACTCGGCGGAGATGAGCGGATGGCGAAGGATTACGGCAGCGAACGAACTTGGCGGCGGCTCGGTTTGTCGACAAAATCGGTAAAACGGTCGAAGCGGGACGAAGCTTAGGGCTCCGGTGGAGGATGGCGCGCGAGCTTGGGCGCGGAGGCGGCACTTATATAGGCTCGGGATGGGAGAATCCACAAGACGCGGCGCGGCCGGGATAAAACGAACAGGAGGAGTCAGTGAGCAAGGCGATGATGAGCTGTCTTGGCAGGGGCCCTTGCAGATGAAAAGAAGGAGGCAAAGCCTTGGTTGGGCTGCACGCGCGGAAAAGGAAGTGGCACCTTTCGGTTTGGCCTGAAGAAAGAAAAGTGCCAGCGTGACTTGGGCTTGGCGGGCCACGGTTGCGGTGGAAAGTGTGCACGTCGCGGGAAAAAAGGCCAAGGCGGGTTGGGCAGGAGAGAAAGGAGATGGGCCGGGATTTGGAGATTAGGCCCGAAAGCAAATATGAGATTTTAATAGTTTTTCTTTTTAGAAAATGGCAGAAAAGGCAAATAACACTTAGAAAATAGCAAATGCACTCGGAAAAATTCTAGAAAATTTTAGAAAATATATCCAAGTACATAGAACCCAAATAAAATAATTTTGATAATAGTTGATGTTGACATTAATCATATTAAATTGTTTTTGAACTCTGAAAATTCATATTAAGCTTTTAACTTTGAGAAAAATCTAAATGGTTCTTTTTCTTTTAAAACTTTAAAAACAGACCAAATTTTTGGGATGTTACAAAAACCCTCTTGGAAGTTTCATATTACTTGCGGATGAGGTTGTTTGATGTAATATGACTAATGTCTCAGAAGATAGTTTGCACACTTCACTACTGTTTGTGGTTAGGAATGTTCTTCTATTTGTTATGCATATGGTTGCAAGATAGATACTTGTTCAAATCTTAGATGGACAATGTACAAAAGTGATGCAATTTCTTCTGTGATGGTTTTGCTGTCATATATCAAGGAGAGTGAGGAATGGTGCATCCTGGGAATACCATGATGTAGGTTGTGCAACTAACTTCATGTCCATTCAAAATTTGAACTCCATGGTTATAAATGTCAAACGTGAATTTGAAATAGAGAACCTAGAGTTCCCTACCAAACATTAGTGAACGCCACTTGTTTTTTTCCTTGGCTTCAGCTTCTCATCTGAAGCTGGATTTGATGACTCCGGCTTCTCCATGGAAAAAGCTAGAGCCTCCACAACCAGCTCCGGCGCCTCCCCAACCGGCCTCCCCTACCAGCTCTAGCGCCTTTCGCCGCCTCCTTGACCGCCCTCGTCTCTGTCGGCTGGTGTTGCCCTCCCCTTGCCGTCACCCTCCCGTTCCCCGGCACCCTCGTTGCCGGCCACAGCTATGCCAGGCGGCCGGGGGGATGGGACTTTACTCCTCCTGTGTTATGTACTTTTGTAACTTCTTTTGTTCGATCTGATGTGTGTGCCTTTTGTTTTGCCGGAATATCAATAAAATAGAGGTTGTAAGTACACCATTTAGTATAGATCTATCATTTCCTGTTTATCTGTAATAGTAACAAATGTAGTCTTTGCTTTTTGGATCCGTATAAATAACAAAGAAAGCACAGCTTCTTGGTGTGGAAATACTTGGAAATAGTACATTTCTCTTAAACCGACTAATCATTTACAGATGGTTTGATTATTTTCTTTTGCTCATGTTGTAGGGCATCCGGTACCGGTCATGGCAGTTCAACAACATAATAACCTTTTGCCTCCAGATGATCTCCTTGAATATTCTTGCTCAACAAGCTGTGTTATCTCGTATTATCTGCAAGACTGCAATACGGTTCAATTTTCGGCAACCCTACTGTTTTCATTAGCCCTGTATTTTCAAAGATTGTCATGGACTGAGGGCATTGTGATTTAAATCTAGTTCATTGAATGTGAAACGTCCAATCTTGCAGTTGACTTTCGATTACTAAACTTCTTAAAATGCTCGTTAATATGTATTTCGTATTCTCGCCTAATTAGACTAAGGAATGTTGCCATTTAATTTTTTGTATACTGTTTATTCCAACTGTAGCAAACGATTACTATATTTAGATTATAATTGTTAAGTGGCAATAATTGCTTCAGTTTTAAAAGTGAGACTCGATTGTAGTCTCGCGACTTTGGTGCAGTACGGTCAACTTGCGTGTCATTTGGGGTGAAAACAAGTAATTGTAGATCGGATGGTGATTATATCGGATATAAGGCTGTTAGTTTCCTAAGTCGTCCGGCGACCTAGAATGTCTGTGTCATGCCTTGATTGCTACCACTGAGATATTGTCAATTTTGTAATTCTGGTTTTATTGTTACGTATCAGAGCTAGACTGTTCCTATTGAACCTATCTGTCGCAATTATTTACGACTTAGTTTTTAATTTGTGTTAATTGAAAATTATCAACATGCACCGAACCTCTCAGTTCAATAGCGCACATAGCAAGTGCAACTCCGTCGACCTGTTTCTGCAGTCAACATCTTTGTTGCCTTCTCTTTACCTTTCTCATCCTTATTGTTCATCCTAACCCTGTGCTACGATGCTAGCAAGTCACCATGAAGTCAAGGAGTATTATTTGAGTTCCACTGCAGGAGACACATGATTTAACGAGGGAATCTACACCAAACTTATCGATAACGCTCCGTTATCGGCCGGTATAGCTGTACCATTCCGTCACCTAAAATGGTATAGAGTAGGCTTGCATTCCGTACGGACGTCGATAACGATTAATATAGGTCATACCTGCTTCAATGCCGCAAAATACTGGTCATACTGATGGAATTGAAAATACCGTCTATTGAACCCATTGAAGCATATGTTATATTTTATCCTTCTAATCTGTATTTGGAGTAATATTAATAGTGAAATTTACTATCTATATAGGGCCTTGGTTTCGTACTCCCGGGAGTATGTACTCCCATTTCTAATACATCACTTAAGCGAATATATTTTACTTCTTTATCACTTCGGTATACTTGAATACCAATTATAAGATACTCAATGTGACTTGATGAAAATTTTCATTGGAGCCCTTTATTTTTGCTATATACCATTTTCATACATAAAAGAAGTATACACACGGATTTTGGTATAAAAAGTGGATTTTCATAAAAGAAATTTCATGGAACTCACTTTGGGGTATCTTATAATCATTATTGGAATATACTCAAATTGATAAAGAGGTATAATCATCTGATTTAAGTGGTATATGGAGAGTGAGATGCATTATGGAAGTACCATACCATTTTCTATATATATATATATATATATATATATATATATATATATATATATATATATATATATATATATATATATATATATATATATATATATATATATATATATATATATATATATATATATATATATAGGAAAAATATTTTCTACTCAGGTGTAATTACTCCACTTTTGATATACCACCTAAAAGAACTTGACATACTCCTTTATCACTTTGGGTATACTCATATACTAATTATAAGATACTCAATATAAACCACACGAAAAAATTGCAAGAGAGTCTATAGTTTTAGCATATTTTGTAAATACCTTCATATTCGCATATAAAAAGGAGTATGTCTAAAAAATTGTACATACCACCTCTAAAAGGTGTGAATACCACCTAGGTGGTCTTATATACTCGTATACTACACATACATACTCTCGGTTGCGCAAGATACTTCCTACGTTGTGAGATACGAAATAGGGAGTAACTACACCCGGGAGTAGGAAAAAGGCTTCCTATATATATATATATATATATATATATATATATATATATATATATATATATATATATATATATATATATTAAACTCGAGCATTGCAAGATAGACCCGTTAGAATGTACCATTCCAAGAGTTAAACCAGTATAGCCTCCAGAATGGTATTGACAAGTATGATCTAAACAACAAGGTATCTGTATTCCAAACAAAAGCAGCGCACTAGCAAAAAGAGATGGGAACATACTTATCAATTCCATTCCGGTACCGGCTGGAATGGACGAAACATGCCATACCGGCAAAACGGCAGCACCGTGATCTGTCAAGCCTTAATACCGGTCATTCCGGTAAATTCCAGTCTATTCTGGCCATTTTGGTCATTTCGGTACTAGGCAAAATTGAAGTGACCACTCCTTTGAATCAGCTTAGAAGAGCCAATCCAATACTACTCCTTTGGTAAGTGAAATTATGCTAGACTAGTTGTAATATCCCGTTTGTCGTTAGTGGATGCAATAAAAAATTAGAGAGGGAATTAAGATAATCAAAGGAGAAAAAAATCAGAAATTGAGAGAGGAATGGGCCACGACCCATAGTCAAGTGGAGAAAAAGCAGGCTTAGTGGCCGTGGCCTATGAGAAACCAGAAACCAACTAAAGAAGGAGGGAACCTAGGGTGCTACAATCGCCACTTGCCATCACTGTAGCATGTACTGTAGCAACCCCTATCCTCTATGGTGGTGCCCCTCTCCTCCGATGCCTCTTCATTGTGGTGGCCAGCCAAGAAAAAAGGAAGAACAAGGAAGAAGAGAGAAGGGAAGAAGAGAGGGAAGGGGAAGGTTCGCGGGCTGCATCGTGGTCTACAGCGGTTCGTCAAGGATAACCCCGGTTTGCCCCCGAATAGATGCATATTTGATTGTTGTAGCAATGTCGGTATTTCTGTCTCCTCAGGACAGATCATGTTAGACAGACGTTTTGATGTAGTTAAGTATGGATTTAGTCTTGGGCTTCTCCTAGAGAGTTGTAGAGGACGTCAATAGCTTTCGATGAAGTGCTAGATCGTATTATTTGGACCTCTGTAGGAAAAGTTATGAATTTATTAGTGCGACTGTTCTGCGAATATGTCAGTATTTTGACAGGTTTTAGTAATCTGACTTGAGCGATCGGTTAAAGGGAGAATTAGAGGATCTCAGTATAACGAAAGTTCTAGATAATTGTCGTAGCTTTCAGGGAAGCCCAAGAACGCGAAATTTGGACAAATGAGCTGAAAGTTATGATTGTTTTAGTGTACTGTCCAAAGAACCTGACGTGAAATCGATGTTTTGTTAATCAGCATAAAAGGGATATTAGATGGCCGAATCAGGAAGGTCCACCAACTAGGTTTAGTTGGGGAATTTGATAACCTTTAAATGAAGTCCAAGAACACCTCATTTGGACTCCTGTACTAAAATATACGAATTTTAGAACATGACTGTTTCCAGAGGGGGCAGATCAGTATTTAGAAAAATTGGAGTTGGGATTGCGTTACAAGCTTTTGCTAGTTCGTGTTGCTTATATAGTTTATTTGGTCCAATATTGTTGTCTTAGTAAGCATTTAAAATGAATATTAGGTGGGGGACTGGTCCGAGTGCAGCGCCGTTTTCACATCCTCCGTTCTCACGCGGTTAAGGCAAGAGCTTGTTTGTTGGTTTTGTGAATAAATGGGATATCTATGGTTGCTTGAGTGTTATGGATGTTGATGACCATGACTTTATTTGGCGTTGTGAATATATATATCATGCATGGATGTTGGAGTGTATGGATGCTTATGATATGAATGATAGAAGTATGAATGAGTTGAATTCATATGTGATGTTCTTTGAAGAGGTATGACTATGATGATTCATGATTTGTGCATATGCATCATGTTGACAAATGAAGACTTGGTCACATGGTGACCAAGTATTTGTTGAGATCCCGTCATGTACATGACGGGCTCAAATCCCCACACTTGTGGAGTGTGGGCTTGAGGTCCCCTTTACTTGTAGAGTATTGGGCAATTGGTCCACTGGGCTTACGAGCACGGGCATGGTATCTTGACGATCGCATATCTTGTATTACGGTGAAATGAGACAAAGAGTGAAAGATAAAGTTGCATTGCATAAGCGCATCAATACATTGTGAGACCTTTTTCGAGTAAAGCTTGGAAATGGAATGTTAATGTTGTAGATGTGAATTTAATGTTTCATTATTGGTACTTGCTGAGTCTTTGGGCTCACCCTTGCTTTTGTTGTGTTTTTAGGTACCTTTTGCAAGAACGACATGCATGGGAGGAGTAGACATGAATTGGATTCACACTGCGCCATCCACTTTTACAATTGATAAATTTCTAGATCGTACCTTAAAAAATGAGCAAACTACTTAAGGATTGATTATGATTATGTTTCAAGCTTTGGATTAAGTGTAATAATGTTGAGTAGTGACTTTTGTATATCTCTGAATAGGCTAGATGCTTACATATTTTGAATGCCTATTAATGATTACAGAGTGTTGGTTTATTTATACATGTTTTATTCAAATCTTGGAACCTCCTAGTAGTAAACCATACTGGAGGAGGATCTAGGAATCGATAGAATGTTTTGGCTTAGATTTGTTAATTGGGTAGCATTCCGTGCTCATGTGGTGCAGGTGTTACACTAGTATGCTAGACTATGGTAAAATATATGAAATTATGAACTCATGTTGTATTATTTAACTACGTCACGATCTTTGTGTTTATGAAGTCATTGAATTATATGTCATTTTTATTCTATGGTTATGTATTTGAAGGAGATTCAAGTGAAATTATGTGTGCATATATATATATATATATATATATATATATATATATATATATATATATATATATATATATATATATGTATGTATGTATGAGTACACAGGAATAGGCAAATCTTGGTATATTCCATACTAAGAGGCAGCAGGAATGGCCTCCGAATGGAATCGACAACTATGAATGGGAGTCCTTTTCCTCTACACCATGCCCTTACTCGTTGACTCAACTATTTTCTCTTGTCTGCAAAATTATCATACTCGGTTGTACAATCGACTAACAAATCTGAGAATCGGTGGCAAAAGAGTTTTGGCTCATTTGACTCTTGTTGGCGTATGGAATAGCAAAAGTAGCCATCACTACTACTGAGAAAACCTCATCACAGCGGTTGGGCCGTCATCATGAAGCGTTTTGAACCGTCCTGAAATTTTACGTCTGTGATAACAAGCGGTTATCGCGAGGCGGTTATTAGCCGTTTGTGATAAGGCACAACACGGATGATTTTATTTACCAACCACCGTGATATGCACGATATCACGAGGCGGTTCTATTTATCAACAAATCACGTGATATACGCGATATCACAGATGGTTCTATTACTAACAAATGCAGTAATATATTGGATATCACAAGCGATTCTATTTACTAACCGTTTGTGATATTGTACATATCACACTGCGGTTCTATTTACCAACCGTGTGTGCTATGTTGGATAGCATGAGCGGTTCTATTTAAACCGTCGTGATATGTACAATATCACAAGCGATTAGTAAATAGATCCGCTGCATGATAGTTCTTTAAACCTAACTAAATTTTTTGATTTTCATTAGCCTTAGGAATTGCTAGCCATGCCCTCTGAAAACAACAAGCGGTGAAAATAGATACATCACAGATGAATCAATCGTTGACAACTCAAGTGATCATTTACAACTCAAAATCAATTAACAAAAGAATATGTATCAAGTATTATCACTAGAGTTACAATTTGAGGACAACATTCGAATTGCGGGAGAGCGGGTCGACCTCGCCAAGCGTAGGAGACCGGGGTTGATGGCCTATGGACTATATGGAACTTGATCGAGGAAGTCCGACGGCTACAAGCTCAAACCCAACGTGCAAGGTCGCGGTAGGCGTTTGATCGACAATCGCCGATCTGTCACCATTGAAGCCGATGAGAAGGCTTACGAAGATTTGAAGGCTAAGATAGGATCGTGATCCTTTTTATAAATGCTGTGATGTAAACAATATATGGTCTTTTATCGTTTGTGATGTAAGCGATATATGATCCTTTATCGTGCATTTATTCTTTGGGCAACTCGTTTTAGTAATTAATTGCACATATAGAGTGTTCTGCGGGTTCTCCGTTACCACCTCCATATGCTAAAGTATTTATCACAGAGCAGTTCTACTTTAGAACACGTGCATGATGTATGTATTCATCTGAGCGATTCGTATTAGAAGCAACCGTGCGTGATGAGTGCGATTATCGCGGGCGGTTCGTATTAAGAACCGCTGGGAATTTACGTGTTCGTATTAAGAACAAATGCATGAATTATTACAGGCGGGTCGTATTAGAACCGTCTTGTGATAGTAGCCTATCATAAACGGTTACTTTGGAACCGTTTGTGATGGCGTCTAGTATTAGCCTTTTGTAGTAGTGCCTCTCAAAAGAATTGCAAAAATATCACGCGAGCCACGTGTACGCGTCAAATAGCCAAGTTCGTGCCCCAAGGGCCAAGAATCGTCGTCGCCCGAGGCGCGGTTTTGGCTAGTTCGCCGAGGGCACGGTTTTGGCTAATCACGCTAGAGGCACGACACTTAAGTCCGAAGCCCTGGGGAGCAACGCGAGCGAGCTCGGCCAGGGCACGACAATAGCCTCGATCGGCCCCGGTAGCACGAACACCCTCGCGTGATTCTTTTCTAAAACTAAAATCCGTGCTTTGGCTTCCACGATTCTCGTATGTCACCCACATGCGCGTAAAGCCCGCTAGCCGGCGGGGGCGAATCCGATTCCGCCTGTTGCCAGCGGTGCTATAAAACCCAACAATGCGCTCTCATTCCTCACACACAGAACCATTACGCTCTGTGCATAGAGACAAAGAGGATCAATCAAGCGAGAGCGCGTCGATCAATGTAAATTAGTTTCGATTTCACTTTGTCGATTTGAGGGTGTATAGAGAAGTGAAGATCTTCTAGAAGAGGTGTACACACTATGTTTATGAACTGTGTAGTTAGTATTGAAGTATTTAGTCGTAATTAATTAGTTGTAGTTAGTTAGTCGTAACTATTTAGTCGTAATTGAAATAGTTCTAATTAATTAGTCGCATGTAATTAGTCGTAATTTATTTTGTAAATTAGTTAGTTGTATTTAATGTAGTAGTCGTAGTTAATCGTAATTTTTCACTCGCAGCTAGTTAGTCATAATTAATTACTCGTAGTTTCTTAGTCATATTTAAAATCTGTAACTAAAATAGTTGTATTTAATTAAATGTAATAATTTAGTCGTATGAGCTACCAAGACCAATTTCAATCCTTCTTTTTTTCGATTCCAAAAAGCGTGATGTATATGCGTAGGTGTTTTCCGGTTTGTTGATTCGATGTACATCTTTGTCGTTTGTAATACATGTAACCAACATGTAGTATCATGTAATTCTAAATTACATGTGAAGTCTCTCAAATTTTATTTCATAATTTTGTCAATCTTATTGTTCAAAATTTATTCCCTAACTTCACATAAAATGATGATGGCAGTTGGGGTGGGGTGTTCGTGCTCTTAGGGGCGGACTAGCCAAAACCATGCCCATAGGGCACAGATGGCGTGTTCGGGACCACCGGGCACATACTTGCTATGTGGCGCGTCTGCGCAGACTCCGTGGTAATATTTTTGCAATTCTTTTGGAGATGGAGCTACTTTTGCTATTCCATACACCAATAGTGCCAAACGGCAGCTCTAGGC